>SMSQ01019311.1:3957-23970 GCA_019453375.1 Ctenoplectra terminalis | reverse complement strand
TTAAGATTCACGTGGCGCCATAAACGGTTAATTACTGAAAAACGGAACTTAACCGAGCTAAAAATATTCTACGCTCACAAAATTAAATACACGTATTCCACGCAAACGAAGCAACAATATCGAATTGAATCAAAAACTATCAACACAAAATTCCTAAAAAGACCAGTCAAGCACAATTCCCAGAAGAACAAACTTTTCCTGCAAGCATCCGTCATTCAACAATTATTCAACGTTTTAACCACGGCAGACACAACAAACGGTATTCGAAGCGAGAATTAATACCAACCAACGAACCGACGTTCGCCAACGAACTTACAGTAAACAATCATTAAATCCTGCCCAAAATTCTACTATTCTACTTTTCTCTTTTATTTCAAAAAAATTCCATCTCCCCCTAACGCTGTCGGTTCTCCTTTTTTTTCGCATGCGCGCGCGCGCACGCGACAGAAAAAGAGGGATGCGTGTTCCAGCGTGGAGGTCGAAAAAATAAAGTATAATGCCGGCCATTCTCCGGTAAAGAGGATGGGCGGTCACCGTTCGTTAGAAACAAAAAGCTAATGCGGGGATACGCGGCATTGGATTCCGATCGACCATTACAGGACGATCGATCCTGGTTTTATCTGCTGTTGACTCGATGTTAAGCGAATCGCTCGTTCAAAGTCCCCTCGAACGACAAATGGCTGTTGGTGACACGGAACGAGTACCGAGGAGGCGGCCAGGTACACGATTCACCTACGCGCAACACATTTCATATCGTGTACAGATATTTGTGAGGGGCGTTCGTGCCCACTATGATGCACACTATGTTCGAGGGGTGGCCACTTGAAGTGATAATTTTTTCTGCTGCCACCGGAGCAACACCCTGGAGCATTACAAGGCCGACACGTTGGCTCCACAACCTGTTTGTTATGTTAGACGAGGCAATTTGTTGTTTTCCGAGTTGCAGGATGGTCTTTCGAGAGTCGTCCGTGGTCTGGTCTGTTCTGCTACGCTTGAAACGCTGCCGGATGCTCGGTGCGACGGAAATTGAGGTTGAAATTGCAGTTTTTGAGCTGGTTTCGTCGTATAAATAATAATAAACGCTCGTTAGCTCAAATTACAGGGCTACGGTGCAAGTAGTATCTTTCCGAGGAGATGAACGTAGGGCTTGGTTATTTCAATTTGTTCGCTTTGTGTGGCACGCAACATCGTTCAACTGGAACAGTTTATGCTTCTTTCGTAGGGAATTATTGAGGAGAGTTTGTGGAAAGGTATGGCGGAGAATGGGCAGTGCTACGTTTTAGTGTTGCCAAGGTTTCTATCATTTTATGTCGTACGAAAGGAAAAATATATATTTGTAGAACTGAACGGAAATTTTTCGTGAATGTATTTATACTCTTATTGGACCGCACATCTTTTTTTATTTTTTATTCGATCAGAATATTCGGAGTACCCGACGCATCTACCGAAGTTCTCGTTTTAAGGATCATGAAACTGTGATATCGCGTACTGAACAATAATACGTTGGAAAATCGCAAGCTACCGCAGTTTCAAGAAATATAATTCTATATTAAATTAATTTCCACGAACGCGATAAATAACTGGAAACAACGGGGTATAAACTTTTTTTTCACGGCAAAAGTAACACCGCGGTTAGAGTTACGAATAATATTCGCAGCGTGCGCGGCGGTGAAGCTTTAAACGTCAGAAAATGTCAGCATTGTTTGGAAAAATTTGAAAACAAAAAATTTTATCTCAATTACGAGCTTCGCTTTGAACGTCCATTGAATCTCGAAGCTGTCCAGGATCGCGTGGAAACATTTTTCAAATCGTGATTCAATGAAATCGTGAACGAAGAGAATCTTTACGAAAGACGCGTTGAAAGGGTTGAAAGTTATAGAAAAAAAGGTATTACGTCTAACGCAGGATTCATTTAGAACAAATAAATATTTTTCTTTTATCAAAAACGTCTTTCAAGGCTTACACGAGGAACCGCTTTCGTTTATGGCTCGATCCAACAGCAACGTAAATAGAATTTCTCTTCAAATACAACGTTTCACGCGCACACGAGCACTGCATGAACCCGAAGAGAGCGGCGCCGTTGAATACAGTGGCTTTGGTATAATTTGTAAGCAAGATAAATAGGAACTTTATCGATTCCAGTTGAGGTTGATGTACCCTCAAAAACTCTCCATCGCAAATAATTGCATAAATCGAGACCCATAGAACAGCTACAGAATAACAGGTTACCACTGCGAGAGATTCACCAAGGCACGATAGGAACGAGAACGATGGCTGTAATAAGGGAGAATGAGGCACGTATCCCTGTATATCCTAACATGCGTCGCATGACAGAATATTCATCGGTTGAGAACTTGCTAAATGGCAAATTTACTATCGCTAGGATTCACAACCGATCGGTAGCAGATCTCTATGGTGGAGAGCGAGATTCCAGCTGGTGTTTCATTTGATTACCGGATACAGTTGCGTCGTGATTTCCTGTAAACCAAATTTCACGATCGTTCAATATGACGGTCGTTGATAAGAACAAGAGTTGTGTCAATAATCATATTTCGGTATCGTAACTTTTGTTTAATTTCAATTAATTGCAGTTTTTTTTTTTTTTTTTTTTTAATGGAAAATTATTCCAACGGAACGTGCAAATTTCGAGAAGAAAACGCACAAATTTTCTCTGACCATTCATTTGTATGGTATTTCAAGCATTGTTTTTCAGTCTTTCGAAACTGTGTTCCTGTGCTATGGAAGGAATTTATAAATATTGTAATATTATGTAGCTTTAAGTAACGAATACGTGGAAAAATTCTTGTAAAGAATTTGTTGAAAATATTGGAAGTATAGAAGTATAGGAAGAGCAATTTGAAATCTCGCTTGTTCCTAATATCGTATCGTTTTCAAATTATTAGGGTGTTCTGTAAAATGTTCCGAAGCTTTAATCATTCTTTTTCAAATTATTAGGGTGTTCTGTAAAATGTTCCACAGCTTTAATCATCCTTTTTAAAATTATTAGGATGTTCTATAAAATGTTCCACAGCTTTAATAATCCTTTTTAAAATTATTAGGATGTTCTATAAAATGTTCCACAGCTTTAATCATCCTTTTTAAAATTATTAGGATGTTCTATAAAATGTTCCACAGCTTTAATCGCACTTTCTAAAATTGTTTTAATATCGTCTATCGAAATACAGCATACTGTGTTACAATTTTTATTTTTTACATTAGATTCTATTGACCATCGTCTATCTTGATAAATTACATTTATGAAATGCGCGTTAATTTCAGAAACTAATAATTCTATTACAATTTATGTAAATTTTATTAAATTCGGTGCATTTCTAATTGGATCAGTGGAATAACAGTATCGATTTCTTGTTTAATTACAACGGAACGATGAGCGTAACAGCATCCTTGAAAAGTTTAATATATCTTGCCTGTCCTGCGGGATCGGTACACCGTTTTAACGAAAATTCGCGCGAATCCCATGGCAGCAGCGCGGTAGTCAACTTGTTAATTTTGAAATTTTATGCAAGTGTGCACGTTGAATTGCTACGCGGCCGACAGCCAGGTCCATTCGTACGAATCAGACCCTCTGTTCTTTTAAACGCCGCTCGAGGTGCTGCGTTTTAAGTTCTAACGCATGAATACTGGCGGCCATTTTTCACGTGGAACGACGTGCCGACAAAATGCCTTCCGACATTGTTTGGTAAGAATATTTGCGTTACGAGTTAGCAACGAACACTCTTGAGGCCACGAAAAATGTATTACACGGTTCTTGTAACTCTGCAAACAATTGACGAAATGAAAAACTGCACGGAAACAATTTACTAAAGATTTAAACATTAACGAGTGGGCTGGCCGGAAAAGGCTCTCCTTTCTTTTTTTTCAACCTGGTATTCACATTGTAATGTTTGAAAACAAGTTTCATACAAAACTTTAAAACTCTGTTGAATATTTACATTTTCTTTTATATTTAGTAAATTTTTATCGATCCATCTTTTTCTACAATTCTTCTTGCATTTCATAGGTAGTTTCGTGTGGTGATAATATTTAATTTATTAATGAAAGAAAAATAGTAGCGGTTACGATGAAAATATATGGAAAAATAGCAGGAACAATTTTTGTCTTTAATACACAAATGAATTCGAATGTTTTGCATACTTTCCATATTTTCTTTCTCTTACACACACACTCTGTTATCATTGTTGATTCTGTTATCACTTATTATTCCGTTCATGAAAAATTTCTCATTCCGTTTCAATAAAAAATTCATCTAAGATTTCTAAGATTTTTAAGGTTTCCAAATTTAAAAATCTTTTTTCTATCGATAAACTAAAAAGCTGAAATCTTATTCAAACTGCATCAATGATTCATAATATCTGGCATTGTTATAGTAAAACACAACGTTCGTCGTGTTAAATAAAATCAAAGCTTACACCTGCTTTTTTAAAATGTCGCATCGAAATGTTTACTTCCAGATATTATTTGCGTTCCTGAAATTGTTGATATATTTGCTCCTGTGCGGCGCAATATAAATAGTGTGTTGAACTTTCTGGCTAATCAAATACACGCATGTAGTTAGAAATTGGGAGTTCTATCAATCACGGTAATCAATCAAGAGATGTATTTGTCGTGGTATCAATGTTCGCGTGGTCGGAAAATTTTTTTTTTAATCATACCGTGCAATTTTCGAACGTATACACTTCCGCGCAGCCCCCGATAGATACAGGGACCTTTTTCATAATTAATTTAATTAATAACGATACTATACCGAATTGAACCTGGAAAAGCTGACGTGCCTGCTTTAATGAGACGTTTTTACGTTCAAGTGAAATCAAACAGCAAACGGAATAATTACATTCCCATCGAAATCCATTCGGTCAAGAATTATTAAATTACTGTTTGATAATCAATGTAACTTGAATATCAACGCTGAAAAGTTAATTAATAAGCTACGTGGCAGGATCGAGTTACGTGGGTGTGTACCGATCAGGAGAACACCAGGAATTAAAGCAGCAGACAATAATGGAACAAGCGTTAATTTACATGAAACGTGGCGTGATTCTTGTCGACAGAAGGTTATCGTTTAATTTGCTGCAGATTGATTGTGTTAATAATATTTAATTAACGAAGCCTGTGTCTCAAGTGATGTTTAATTTGTTTTGTCATCCTGTAGAAGCTATCAGGATATCGAGAGCAACGGATTCTCGACGACACAGCGAATACGTTTGTTCTTTCATGTATCTGTCCGTGTGAAATTATTCGTTTGATACGTGTTCAAAATTAGTTGAATGTAATATACATGCATTGGAGATAAATAAGACCGCGGCATGCTTTCTTATTTTTGAAATATAGTTGAAATGTTATTTTATTCGATTCTTGTAAAGAATTTTTAAAATTCATATTACAGCAGAATAACTTAGTTTGATGAATTAATAATGCAATAGTTATCGGTTATTCGAACAAAATATTTTTAATATAAGCTGAGAAATACAAAAATACGAGCGATCTTGAATAGGAACTTTTATCTATGTTATTTCTTAGCAAGAAATTAATTTTTATTTTAATTAAAAATTATCAACAATGCAGTATAAATATATGATACACGCAACCAGAAAAGAGTTATGAAAGAAACGTATTTATTTTAATAATCAATTTCGTATAAATAAGATACACCATAGAAACATCGAGGTTCTCTCACAAATTAATCGTGTTACGAATCTTAGGTTATTGTTGATCCAATCCTTTATTAAAAAATTTCCTAGTATAGAAAAAAATACAAAAACGCTGTTGTTAATATGCAAATACGTTTTTCTCAAAATTAGAAGTATTTTTTAACACTAAAACTATCAAAACGGTCAAAATGACCGGCTTGTAATTTTTCATAGAAATTCCATAAATTTACAACGATTCAGCTCGAGGAACTTTTCGTGATTTTCTGTGAATAATATATTGTAGAATACTATCATTTTTATTTCTTTGCGTACAAATAAGTCTACTCTAATCGTCACTAGGTTTAGCGTTAATAAAATAAAATCGCGCTTAAGCTGAAAAGAATTTTTCTTTCCATTTATCAACCCCACTTTTACATTTACAATCTACCAGGAAAAGATAATAATCGAAAAAAAAAGTAATTAAATACCGTAGCAGAGTTAATACAAAACGAAATCAATTTCTAAGATACAATTACCTTCATATTTCTATTTCAATAATAAATTTAAATACACCCCTTAGCTGACAACCTTGCCCTGAATTAAATAACGATCACCTTTTAATTATTTATAATACTTAGACCTTCTTTCTTCTTTTGCATCCTGATAAATGCAGCGCCAACGGATCACTCACAAAGAGTTCTTGAAGTAGTTGGTAGACTGCAAAGAGGAACATAAGCGATGTCGAAAACTAAAGAACAAAGAAACTTTTTATTACGAGCGCGCCCGAGGAAGGAGCTTTCGCTAATAAATAAATGGAGCCTGCGATGATGTCCTGCGTATTGTCTTCAATTCGATATAACACACAAATGAGAATCGCAGGGGAAGAAGCGAAAAATGAGGCACAGCCTGAACGTTATGCGTCCTTTTCCACGACACGAGGGTTCTTTAGGGGATATGTTTGCTCCTTAAATACTGCAGGCGCTTTATTTGCTCGTTGATGGGGTGGAAATGTTTGAACTCGTTGTAATTTGCTGACGGATATTGCTCGAGAAATTTTATATACGTCTTCTTATTATACGGGCTATTTCGAAACTGATGGCACGATCATGAAAAGGAACAATTCTACGTGACAAAAAAAAAAAACAAAAAAACAAATTGTAAACGTGGAGTTAAATTTATTCTTACGAGGATTCGTTTTCGAGAAAATCGTGATTCGAAAATTCGCTCGATGGTGTTTTACTGGTTTTAACGATTTATGGATTAATTAAACAAATGACCTGGAAAGTGTACATTCTGTCTTACCGTGTACCGTGAAATTTTAGGGACAACAGATTATGTGTTTCGTAGCGAAAGGGTTAATAGTAAAATACTTTGTATACCGCAGTAAAGTGTCATTGTATGTTGCAATGTGAAGAATGAGTACACGAAAAGAATATTATAAATAGAGTAATATTTTTTATGTTTTGAACAATTTTCATTCAAAGAATCTTGAAGAGTATACACAGTTTCTTTAATTAATTATTGGACCACACAAAAAATTAAATATTGCATTAAATTACATGGATTTAATTTCATATTTACTTTATATTTCAATATTTTATTTTCGTAGATCTATTGCAAGAAATAAATTTTTAAAATCGTAAAAATAGAAAAAATATTTCGGTAGATAGGTTAAGTCTTATAATTTGTACGTACATATATTTGTACACGGTATGTATGTACGGTATTCCAAGATACACGAGATATCCACGGTGCTTCAAACTTCTTTCTTTGAGACCATTAGAGGAAGAGAAAGAAATTTTGTTCGCGTGCTAAAACTAGCAGGAGCTTTTTCTCCAACAAGGTTTTGGTACTTAACCACGAGGAGCAGAGTTGAAGGTCTTCCTCGATGTTGTTAACAGAAGAATGCAAAACGCTTATATTTCTCAATAATTTTATTCACACTTGACAATGTTAAAGTGCAACATTTGTTGTTCCATTTAGTTTAAAAAATGAGACAGAAGAACTGATTCTTACGTAGAAAATGAGACATAACGCATCTCTTGGATTTCGTGAATTACAATTTGTAACAACAAACTTTTTAAAAAAAAAACTAGCGCCTGGCGGCCACTTGGATCGGTCTTTCTTTTCGATTTCATAATTTCGATTACCCAAATCCGATTTGACACCGTTCTACCCGTTACACTTGGTGCTTGAATAATTAACGCAATTAATTACGTGTTATAACATGCACCTGAAAATAAACGATTTTGTGTGACACCGGACACGCAGAATTCGATGATAAGTCGGTCGTGAAACAAAATTTCCTGGCTCGTTTACGAGGTACGTGCGATGATGGGGCAGCTGCAATCACTGTATTAATTGTGTAACACGCTGTAACGTCCAGTTACAGTGACGAAGTTTTGCATAGTTTCGATAACGAACCACGTGTAATCGAGCGATCGTACCGAACGATGAGCTGAATACAATACTGCAGTAATTACTTGCTGCTTCCCTTCTGGCTAGAGCTCGTCTCGTTTTTAATTCGAATTTCCTTTGGCCTTTGAGATAACAAAGAAATGCATCTTCGTTCGCTTGTGCGATGTGTATGCGAGCAATTAATTCACTGAAAGCGGTATCTTATTTCAATGAATGCGAATATCTTTTTCATTTCTTCTGAGATTCGTTCGTATGAAATTTAAAGCTGTCCAACAATTTTGTTCGACTCTGCGCGGTTAATGTAAGTTTTTTTCTTTTTTCTATTTTTTTTTTTTTTTTCTTCTTTTTTCTTTTATTTGGCTCACAAATATGTTTAATCGTATTAAAATTTTTAAAGCACCAGTTATCTGAATTCAGAGAATATTTGGTGGGTGGAAAGATTCGGAGATTCTATTTATTGTGTCACGAGAAAATAGCTCTCCAGGGTGGATGACAAAGTACAGGTTTGTTTTCCTGTTATGCACTTCTGAGAGACACATAGATTGAAGCTTTTTAGGTTGTAAATTTTTTGCCAGTCACTTTCCAATTCCATTTGTGTTATCATCTCCTGACATTTTTACGCTCGCCAGAGCGAACCTCATCCTCTTTCTTTTTGTAATAACCGGGCATGGTTGAATTTTTTGATGACTGTGCGTTATACGTACCAATAAAATCTTCGAAACTAGAATAATACGAGCTCCCTGTGTCCGTACAATCGCGAATTACGCGGGTAATAATAATGAGACGATTGTAAAAGTGAATTGAAATAAGTTTAGGTAATTATTGAAATTAAAATTCAAAACGTATTACGAATAGACTGTAGATTTTTATGAATGTAATTTAAAAAATAAGAACTAGGTAGCTGTTTTATTTGTTAAATGCGAGAGTATTATATTTTAGGTTCGTTTACGTATTTTTGCTCGTTATGTGCTTTCTGTGCATTTCTGTGCTCTCAAATTTTCCATGAACGCACAAATATCCCCAGTTTAATAATAAAATGACGATAATCATGGCGCAAAAAATTACATACCGTTGAACAAATGAAACTGGGCGTGAAATGTGATTAATTAACATTCCATTACAAAATGTATAAAGAACTTTATTAAATAGTTGCCGAACGAGAGATTGGAAATTTTAAATTAAAATTATTACAATATAAAAGTTAGTAAATTAAGTATTAGGTCGTATGAATTAATTTTTCTTAATTATTGATTATATTTAGTTACTCATAATGGGCTTCCAATTCAAGAATTCAGCAAGTTAATGTGTTAAATCGTATAAATTCAGTTTCCTATTCTTTTCATTTCATTTAAGGTTAATTTTTTCTAATATCAAATAGCAGCTGTGGTTTATATACCAATAAAATAAAAATAAAATAAATAGGATAAAAAAAATCTTTTAAAATAGAATATCACTTGAATAATACAAAATTTATGTAATTTACAAACCATACCCTCAGTTATAGGGTCAAAGCTAAACCTTCAACCATTTCCCTGCTAAAAAAAAAGAAAAAAAAATAGCTTCGTAAAAATCGAGTTCAATTCAAGTTAAAATTCTGCGTCATAGTTCTAGACAAATAATTAATATATCATCATTGTATCCAAAGATAAAAAAATCTTTTAAAATAGAATATCACTTCAGTAATACAAAATTAATGTAATTTACAAACCACACCCTCAGTTATAGGGTCAAAGCTAAACCGTCACCCACTTCCACACTAAAAAACAAGAAAAAAAAAATAGCTTCGTAAAAATCGAGTTTAATGCGAGTTAAAATTCCGCGTCGTCGTTCTGGACAAATGGTTAATGGATTATCATTGTATCCAAAAAGACATTTGAGCGCAGAGCGAGCGTTCCAATGGCGTCGTGAGTATGTTTCAGTTTTAGCAACCTTCCTGTCTCCCAGAATTGCCGTGAATTACGAGTACCAGGGATTCTTAAAGCTTCTCACGTAATGAGAGTCTCCAGGATATAAGGAACGGAGAGCTTCCAGGTTCGAAATTCATTAACGGAACCTACTCCTTGCTTCTGCAGTCTCTGTCTACCTTTCCCTCGTTTCTCCACTTGTCCTCCTTCACCCTTCACCCCTTATTCTCGTTTACCGCCATTCCTGCCGCTCGTTGTGTGCGAACCGTCGCACTTGCGCCATCGGGATAATGGTATTTTTATAGGTTTACTTGTTTCTCACCCGATAAGTGGACACAATGATCGACCGCGCTAATTATTTTCAGGGATAATCCGGACGATGGACGTTTTCTTTCTGCCCTGTCGTTGAGAAAATAACGGAGCTTCCCTTGGATACATCGATTAACGTGGCCCGAGGCTCCGTTTCGAGTTCGATAATATGATTTCATTCCGGCGAGAGAAGGATATTGTTACGTATCGAGGGATTGCGCGGTGAGTGATTATATAAAAGTGATTTGAAAAATAATTTTTTATTCTTTTTGTTCTCTTTTTTTTTTCTTGTTTTCTTTTACGGACGTATAATGGTTTTTGTATTCGCGCGCAGTTGAAAAGTATGGTTCAAATATCATCTTCAATTTTTTCTGGAGGATAATTTAAAAATATTGCATCGGACGAGTTAAATTTTAACAAATTTTTAGTTCAGGTAATTCTCGTAACTCGCGATAAAATTTTAAAAGGTACTATATTTTAGTGCTTCGTATTGTATTCGTCGGTGTTCAGAGTGAAATTTTAATTAAAGCGTTTGAGTTCCAAAATAGAATTTAACGCGTTGTGTTAGAAATAAGAACGTAAATTAATTAATTTTTGTTACTTCCATTTATTCCATATCCTTTGTAAGGTACAAGCGAAATACAATAATTTTTGCAGTTAAAAGAATGTTTAATACAGCACGATATATAATATTTGCTGAATAAGACAGCTGTCTATCTGGCTTCTGCTTTTTCTTAATTATATCCTTAACTATATAAGAATATAAATTTACATAAAAATCCTCGGTAAAATTCTAAACGAACGTCTCTAGAGTACGTCAATGACTTTCTCGGTATCATCTATTATTCTCGGTATCTCAGAATTTCTTTAAATCATAATTGCACGTATACCGTATAATTGAAAAAAAATTTCAAAAAGATCTATTATTATATTTTTCTCTTTAACGTTCCATTGAAAGCTCGCGCTGTATCAAGGACACCGGAAACATTTATACAACATGGCGCTTACCATTGTAAAACAGCAGACAAAACCTGCAATTTAATCATCGTTGAATAAATCGATAACACAGGCCACGAGAAATTTACGCGAACGAAGGCGGAGATTTTGAATCTTGTTAAATTTAATTACTTCCACAAAGGGGTGCGGGTGGAATTATGAAGGGTGTCGGTGCAGAACGCTGCGTGCCGCTGGGTAAATAATTTTCTCCTACTTTTTCGCTCCCAGCTAAGGGATGGTACTTTTAACTAATTTCGAATAAAGTGTATTTCAACCGGAACGACGCATAAAACGTTTCATTCTGTGCGTGAGGTAAATGGAACGGAGGTAAATAAAAAGCGCAGCATAAGTAAATCTTGTCTAATGGAAGCTTTTGAAAGGTTAGCGAAAGGGAATGAATAAAAAATTTATGCAAACGGATAATTCGAAAATAAGTTATACGTGTCTCGGGTAATATTTAACCCTTTGCACTCGAGAGACAAATTTTAGCGATACTTGTCCCGAGGAACAAGAGAATGGATTTTGACGAGTGCTTTCTAAAATATTGCACGAACCAAAATTATTGAGCTTAACACTAGCTTAACACTAGAACGACGATTAAAGTATACTTATTTCTACCGAAGAAATCAAAGTGCGCGTTTTGAAATGCTTTGTTTAAAGTTACGTGCGTTCACGTCGAAGGCTGATACAATAACGTCCTTCTGGACTATCCGTGAGTCCTGAGAACGTTCCCGCCAGTATGCTTGCCTTAGTTTTATTGCCCTAAGTCACGAGGAGTTTCCCTTAACGCTAGACCTACCGACGATTAAAGTATACTTACTTCTACCGAAGAAATCAAAGTGGAAAGTGTATAAAATAATATGTAATGCAATTCAGACAAAAGTTTATCTATATATTTAATAGAAAATCGCGGGAAATCTGCTCAAAGGCGCAGTGGTTAATTTATAAAGATTCTGTAAAAAATTACGGATGTGTCATTTTGATCACTTTGGTAGTTCTAGTGTTAACCCTTTGACTACCGTTGACGTCTATTGGCGTCCGAAACATGTTGGCTTCCCGGTACTGTAGGCGCCAATTGACGTCCAAATCAAATTTCGCTTGTTTCGCCGTTTTTAAAATTTTTCAGTATTCTGAATGTTTTAACATACTTCCTCAGAAATGCATGTCTAACGAAAAATTTCGCCGTACCCAGTGGACGTCGCGAGTGAATTCGTACCGTACCGTACGGCCAGTGCGTGCCGAAGTCTGCCGTAGTCAAAGGGTTAAGATTCAATATCAACCTTTCGCAATCCATGCGATCCTTTATCAGCGAAGAAAAGAAATTTTATTTTGAACGGGAAAAATTACTATCGCCTGTGAAAGTACTTATTTTTATTCACTTTGAAATATCTTTTTTCCTCTGGTAAAGGAAACATAAATTTTTAATTTTCTGAATCATCATTCGATATCGATGCTGCGATATCTTTGGAAATTAAGCGTAATCGTGTTGAAAACAGAATGTCTCCGTAGCGGAGCCAAAGGAGCGCTAAGGGTTAAGTCTTGTAAGTACTCATAGTGTAAAGATACGCGAAAAGTTGAAATAAAATAATTATATTACACGCGACTCGAGTCGCTGCATTAATCCAAGCGGCGAGTCAGAGTCACCTCTCGAGTGCAATGGGTTAACATTTCGAAAATAATACGTTGGCGAACTGGTGGAAGCCAGTTAGAACTCGAGCCGATCGAAATGGTCCTTTGAAAAGTGTTCCAACGAAAAGTAGGAGCTACGATCGATCTTGGAGATATCCTTCTGGTAGTTGCAGTTTGGTAGATACTTGACTCTTGGAAAGCTATTTTTGATATCTATCGATGCATCTGGCTGGTTTTCGTGCGTCGATCTACTACTTCTTCTGGTTCCCGCATTTCCTCGTTTATTCCGACTTTTCGCGAAACTCTGACGCTTTTTCGCTTCTAAGGAGATTTATGATTGTTTCGTCGATGCTTCACCGAGGTTTTCGATCGTTTCTCTCCTCATCGTTAGCGATTATTGAGAAACGGTACGGAGATTTGTGAAATATGATTATTAGACATTCTTTATTATATATGTTATATATTATATATATTTCTTTATTATATTTCTTTATTCTTTGTTATCTCGTTGATGCCGAAGCTTCATAAATTTATAAATTTATAAAAAGACAAAAGTTCGGTGGGTCATGGATTTTTTCTGAGATTTAGCTATTTAGGTGTATATAAAATATTTTGGACAACTGTTAGATCTGTTTTTAACATATTTTAATTAAGTACTTTTCAGTATAAAAATTATTTGGGTCAATGATCGGGAACAAATGTATTGTGAACTCTGAGAACAAATAAAAATGAGTTACAGCAAAGTACTTCGAATATTGCGAACTTAAAAATTGAATTACCTACCATTGTTTTGGATTTTTATCTCTAGAATCTGGAACATTAGCATTTCTGAAAATGTGAAATTAAATAATGTATTTAAATTAACTTATGGGTACACATGGTGATCCATTTTAATCTATAAATTCTCAGATTTCAGATTCTTAGATTCTCAGATCAGACTACACTCTCGTTTGTAAAATTATAAATCATAGGACGTTTGCTAATTTTAAATAAAATTCTTATTGAGTTAAATATTTGACAAGTGTTTAGGAACATAATACAATTCAGTTTTCGTTATAGTGTACACAATTAATAAGTATTTTTTTCTTTTTTGTTTATTTTAAGTCGTATCAACCACTAAGTTAGGTTATTAGCGACTCAGTCTGCAGAAAAAATATTTGAAGTTCATAGAGAAGCTTAGTATTCTTCAAAAATTTCAATGTTTTATTTTCCAACTATAATATTAATTAGTCATTATTTTAATTTAATTATTAATGCTAAATATCCGATCACTTATGGATAGAAGTGTACGTTGAATTGAAAAATCCTTTTTTGAAGGTTCAAAAAAGATAAATTAGGATATAAAATCATAGGATTGTTGAATTTATCTCGTTATACAGTATTATTATATTCGTTACTAAAATGGTTGGAAAATATTCGCATTAATAATTTTAGAGTGTATTCTTTAATATTTTTCGGTACGCAATTGCATCTGATGTCATACAATCACGATAGCGCAAGTTGAGTAGTTTGTGCTGTTAGCTTTAATTGAGTCAAGAAAAAATAAAATGCGCATCCCGAATGTTCAGCACGTAATGCACTAATGTCTCCTAATTATAAAAGGAAAAACTAATTTGTACCAATTTAACCACTCTTTCTGTACGTTTGTCCAATATTTTATCATTTCCAACGGTTTACCAGTATTCGCTTAGTTAACTCAATTATATTATTTAATTATAAATTCCCGGATAAAATGTGACCAGGATTAAAAAAATATTCTATGTGAAATGTTGTTTGAATTAAAAATTGTTGGATCAATCTTTACGACAATAATCTCAATTAAAAAAAAAATAAAAAAATAAAAAAAATAAAAATCTCTAAAATTAATTAATTCTACTTATTCCTAAATTCTACTAAAATTAATATTCTTTCATTATTAACAAATTCTCCGTTACGTTACTTTGGAAAAACATTCAATTATTATAATAATTTCAATTTCAATTATTATAATAATAATAAAACTACAACACGTTAATTTTTGCCAATATCAAATAGTGGCTGAGGCTTATATACCACTAAAATAAAAATAATAAAAACTTTTATTATCATTATTATTATTATTATAATTTAAATTTCAATAATAATAATAATAATAATAATAATAAAAGTTTGCTATTTTCTTTTCTACGTTTCATTTCAAGTTATCTCAAAGCGATATAAAATTTCAAAATATTACAAATATGTTACAAATATGTCTTACTGTATATAAAAAAAAAAAAGAACAGCTCTAACTACTTCATTTGTCAGAAAATTTGTTGCTATAATTATTTGACGATAACACAAGTTCTATTTAGAACCGAGAGTTCATAAAGTACAAACAGTTGCGCGTCTCGCTCCATATTGTGTCTCGTGTTCTTGCATGGAAATGGGGGTCTGGAAGTTCAGCCAGAACCACGGCGTATGGTAGGCAAAAATACAATTTTCCAGTACGAGTGGGATTAAGGTTCGCGATGGCTGCGATCGAAGGGATGGATACAGCCTTACTTGAAATTTCAATAAAAATTTTCATCAATCCGCGATTCCCACCCTTCCAAGTTACACGTATCGATATGTCATCGGATTACCATTCAATCAGACCGATTTATTGAACCTTTAACTTTGGAGATGATGTGCTTGTTTCAAATCTCGGGAACAATCGCATAGTTTTTGAAAAAAAAAAACATTTTGTAAAGTAAGACTTGTTTAATTGACTGGTTATCATTTGCGTAAATTCTTTAAATTTCATGATGTTATAGCTGTAGAAGCGATGGCCCACTTTTGAAGGAATCAGAACTAAAAAAATTAAAAAACTAAAAAAAATTATTAGATTTATAACATTTAGTATACTGCTAAAAACAGTTAAAAAACATTTCGTAGCCTTGCTCGCAAGCCAATCTCACCCGGAATTTACATCGTTACGATATTATTATTTTTGTATTTTTTAATTGTATCGTTTGAGGGTTACGCAGAAAATTTATAAATAAGGAAAATTAAAGTTACATGAAGATACTTCATTAAATATTATTTAACGAAAGTATGTTCCTCTGTATTTTAATTCCGTATAATTTTCTATTCAAATTTTACAATATTACATGAAACTTTCTTAACCCTTTAACTGCGGATGTGGTTTATAAACCACATACTAAAATTATAGCTAGAGACGGGTATGGTATATAAACAGCACGTTAATTTTTGCCGATATCAAATAGTGGCTGAGGCTTATATACCACTAAAATAAAAATAAAATAAAAATAAAATTAGTGCAATAAAAAAAAATCTTTTAAACTAGAATATCGCTTCGGTTATATAAAATTAATGTGGTTTATAAATCACATCCACACTTAAAGCGTTAACACGTATAATCACATTGATTTCACCACACATGTTCATAAATATTAATTACAATCCACGATGACCCTTCTTTAACCCTCTGTAGCGCCAATTTTGTCTGCTTATTGGAGAAAAAATTACGATTGATTACAGTTTTTCACTTCGATTTAAAAATGTTTTAACTAATAATTTCTGTAGATGGATCGCGGTGTCGCTACAGTAATACAGTAATCAAATTTAATAGTGCAGTGATAACTAAAGAAAATAAATTTTTTAAAATATAGATTCATCAGTTTGTAACTTTTAAGTCACACGGTCCCATAGAGGGTTAACTCGGATGTCTTTCTTGAGTTTGCGTACTTCAAAATGAAGTTTGCTTTTACAAAAATTCTACGCTTTTAAATATTATTTTATTTTATTTCGTGTATTTAATTTTTCCCCTCGCTTAAGTCACACGGTCCGATAGAGGGTTAAATCATATCCAAAGAATCACTCGAATCAATTTCATTATCATAAAATGACAACAACACTATAAAAAAAAAACACACGGTCCCATAGAGGGTTAACTCTGCTGTCTTTCTTGAGTTTGCGTACTTCAAAATGAAATTTGCTTTTACAAAAATTCTACGCTTTTAAATATTATTTTATTTTATTTCGTGTATTTAATTTTTCCGCTCGCTTAAGTCACACGGTCCCATAGAGGGTTAAATCATATCCAAAGAATCACTCGAATCAATTTCATTATCATAAAATGACAACAACGCTATAAAAAAAAAACAAACGTCGCTTGCAATTTAACAACGAACGCATCTCGCATAAAACCACAAAACACAACATCTAAAACCACCCTACATTAAACAAACCCGAAAAAATATACAAATAAACGTCTCACGCGATCTCACGAACCATCTAACTTTTCCCAACTCAGAACCTGCTCTATCAGACTCTTCTTCATCCAATCATTCTAAACAATCATAAGAAGCTAGTCTCGGTACTGAATTCGGTTCGACTCGTGCATACGAGAAAATCGATCAAGACGTTCGCTATTTTCCAGGCCGGCCGTAAACTGACGTATTTCGCTCCGCTAGTTACCCCTAACTTTCTCGCTTCCATTTAGCTTCCGCAGCTTTTTCTCCTTGATCGTTTCTGTCCAGCACATCCCCGCCTGCTAGCCCGCGGCAACCCGTCCCTAAGGGATGCAATATTTGATGGAAAAGCCGCGAGAGACTGAAGTATGCTCGTAAATCCGCAGTTGCGTAGCTGTTCACTTGTTCTTTCCCGCTGAAGGATGATAACCAAGTCCCGTTTAATACCCGGCCCACGTACAGACACGTTAGGCCGAGGGAGGACGAAGCAAAGCCCGGGGACATCCCTGCTATAAAGTAGCTTCGCACTTTATCGAGCAAATTCACACGTAGCGATAGAGCCAACTGTGGATTTCTAACGAGTCACGGTCATTCGGGCGACGCGAGGTATCACTTTAATTGTTGCGATGAGAATCCGTGGTTATCGTTTGTAGATTTATTGGGTTGGGCAGAAAACATTCTTTTTTTTTGTTCTTTTTTTCTTTTTCTTGAGTGTTTTGTAATACAGTATTTTATAATACGGTATTTTATAAAACAGTATTTTATAACACAATATTTAATAATAGAGTATTTTATAACACAGTATTTTGTAACACAGTAATTTATAACACAGTATTTAATAACACAATATTTTATAACACAGTAATTTATAATACAGTATTTTATAACACAGTATTTAATAATAGAGTATTCTATAACACAGTATTTAATAATAGAGTATTTTGTAATACAGTATTTTATAACACAGTATTTAATAACAGAGTATTTTATAATACAGTATTTCATAATACAATATTTTATAACACAGTATTTAATAATAGAGTATTTTATAAAACAGTATTTTATAACACAATATTTAATAATAGAGTATTTTATAACACAGTATTTTGTAACACAGTAATTTATAACACAGTATTTAATAACACAATATTTTATAACACAGTAATTTATAATACAGTATTTTATAACACAGTATTTAATAATAGAGTATTCTATAACACAGTATTTAATAACAGAGTATTTTATAATACAGTATTTCATAATACAATATTTTATAACACAGTATTTAATAATAGAGTATTTTATAACACAGTATTTTGTAACACAGTAATTTATAACACAGTATTTTATAATACAGTATTTTATAACACAGTAATTTATAACACAGTATTTTATGATAGAGTATTTTATGACACAGTATTTTATAATACTGGAACTATCGAAGTGGTCAAAATGACTGATTTGTAAACTTCTCATATAAATCCTGTAAATTCACAATGGTGCATTATTAGGAATTTTTTTCTGACTTTCTATAACAAATATGAATAAAGATTTATTTCTCTTGCAGCTTATATTTTTTTCAGATATTTATTATTTCGAAATCTTCGGTATGAATAGGTATACTTAAATAGTCGGTAGCTGTAGTGTTAAGTTTACGAGGACCTTATAAGGTTATTAGTGACATAGGGTTATTAGATTACCTCAGTGGAACAGAACGTATCTCTGTTTTCGGTGATTTTTACAGTGGAATTTACATTACGATAGATGAGCAGATAAGAATATGCCAGAAAATTATTTTCATTTACACTCTAAATTTATATTAAGTGCAGAGTAAGGATTGATGTCCTATTTTTTTTTAGTCAGTTGTCTGTAAATTTAATTAACATCCAAGCTGAAACAATATACTTGTTGAAATATTAACACGTGGATTTATAATATTAAATATTAAATTAATTACTCTATCGAGACTCGTTCCAATTCTCAATTCAACGAAATCTAGCGTGAAAATCTCTATGAGCTACAACAAATACCAAGAGTTCTATTTTTTTCTTTTTTTTTTAAGTAACTCTACAGTTTTTCCATTTTATAGCAACGTTATTTATTACAATTATATAAGCCACTCATTTGCCAGACTGATGAACTCTATTTCCTGTAAGTTCCTCAGATTTAGCTTCGAAGTACATAATTAGCGCTTAACTTATCAGAAACCAACCGATCAACTTCGATGGAGTTGATGAGTCTGACTTCTGTGTGGCTAATATACATTCTCGACCATAAATCTTCGGATACTTGCTGATTTTAAGCAAAATCCTTATTAAGTTAAACATCTAATAAGAGTTTCCCTTATAGTGTACACAATTAATAAGTATTAATTTTTTTTTAATCATTTATTTTAAATTCCACGAACCACCAAGTTCGGTTATTAGCGACTCAGTTTATAGAAAACTGTTTAAAGTTTATAGAAAAGCTTACCACAGCATCTTTCAGAAATTTCAATAGTTCATTTTCTAGCTATAACATTAATCAATCACTATTTTAACACGTTGATCGCCACCCCGAAATCACATATTTTGTTTAGGACGCCATGGCTCAGGACGCCACTCCGATAGATAAAAGGTTCGATAAAAATGAATCTCTCATTTTTAATCTTCGAATAAAAATTTTTAATCGTCGAACAGTGCACACTATATTTCATAGTATTCTCTAACAGCTACGATGATGTTCAAAATTCATTAACTACCAATCTCCATTTAATTTTTACAATTATAAACATTTGAAGCACTCTAGTCACCGATGACTACCGTGCAACATCAACCTGTTAAATAACAGAAGTACACGTTCGATCCGACATTATTCCTTCAAGAAAAAAAAAAAAAAAAAAAAAAAAAAAAAAAA
>SMSQ01019309.1:0-21099 GCA_019453375.1 Ctenoplectra terminalis | reverse complement strand
CAGTCTACAGTCTACTACAAGTCTACATAAGTGTGGCTTAAAAGTTAGAAATTAATGTATCCATATTTTAAAAAATTAATTTTATTTAGTTATCACTGTTAAATTTAATTTACCAGTTATTAAATTTAATTACTCTAATTAATTTTATTAAATTTAATTACTCTATTCCTGTAGCGATACTACGATTCTTCCATAGCAATTATAAGTTTAAAAATTCTCAAATCAAAGTGAAAAACTGTGTAATCAATCGTAGTTTTTTCTCCGATGAGCAGACAAAATTCGGGCTACAGAGGGTTAATCGTCGGTAGTTCTAGTGTTAACTATATTTTCTTTCACTTCTCTTGCCTTACAAATTATTGTCCAAACACTACGAAGACACACTATATTTGCGATAAAGTTTAACTTTATCTTTAACTGTAATTTTAATCCATAAGACTGAGAATTAACAAATATAAATTGCGTATATTTCACCGTTTCGCATCTGAGACACTGTAAAAGCAGAGAATAGCTATTACTAATATCCGATTTAATTTTTTTTCACACGTTGGTATAAGTGTCTGAAAGTAAAGCAAGTTTTCTTATTGCAAAATAAAGAAATTTATGCAATTTAATTGTAATACACAGTAATTCGATTGTCGTGACGAATGGAACTCGTGGTTATTCATTTCGGCCTGAAATTACCATGACGAGTTGCACTGGTCATTCGAGGTCAAGGAATTAAACGAAATCGGGAGATGAACAGCAAAATTTTTAAGTTTCTCTAATTCGAATTAAATTAAACATTAATTCTTTCAATTCTAAAGAGTCAATTTACGTTATTAAAATATTGAACTAGTGCAGAAAATTAAAAAAAGGAGTCGCGACAAATAATTCTGAATTAATAGTAAAAAAAAAAATTACTTTCTTGAATTTTTTTCTAAATCTCTGCAATAGTAGCGTTCCAAATAAATTGCCGACTATATTTCATTCAGAAACGTAGTTACACCTATCAGAAATTCTTTTATCCTACCGCAAGAATGAAAGAAACGCCATTTCAACGCACTCGTCACGCACAAAGCGGGTGAAACTGACGCGCGACTCGATTGAAATCGCGGCTGGGACAGATTGGAAGATTAAACGAAAATTAACGGAACGGTGTATAGCATTGAAACTGCGAAATTCCTGGAACGCGTGCGGCCGCGTGAACAACTGGAGCAATACGACGGTGCAGTTGCAACAGAATTGCATTCGAAGTTTTGCTACGACCTTGCGTAACTACGATCCGAAACTGGCATTTGGGAAATCGGTAGGAGAAATTTATTCATCGCCGGTAGCCTCAATTGTTCCCCGTTCATCAACGATTTTCCCTTTTTTCTACATTATTCAATTCAATCGAACTTTCTATGCTGATTCTCAACCCTTGAAAATCAGAATTTCGTACGTTTATCAGAAAAAAAATTAGAATGAAAAATTTTTCAACCAATAATTGTAAATGTTCTGGTATCGGTACAGTGGTATATTAACCCTCTATGGGACCGTGTGATTTAAAAGTTACAAACTGATGTATCTATATTTTAAAAAATTAATTTTGTTTAGTTATCACTGCGCTATTAAATTTGATTTCTGTATTACTGTAGTGACACCACGATCCTACGGTAATTATTAGTTAAAACATTTTCAAATCAAAGTGAAAAACTGTAATCAATCGTAATTTTTTCTCCAATAAGCAGACAAAATTCGGGCTATAGAGAGTATAATTTCTTACAGAAATTTTAGAAATTTACAATAATGAATTTTTGAGGATTTTCCGCAATTTTTTGTATAAAATATGCATAAAGAATTGTTAGCCTTATTATAGGTATTTTTTTAAATACCTATCATTTTGATTTCTTTGGTACAAATAACGCTGCTTTAATCGTCGGTAGTTCTAGTGTTAATTAAATTTAATAGTATTAATATAACACGAAGTTCGTAACTTTCGCCTAAGTGTTATCGCGTTATAAATTTTTAATTATCGCAATTTTTATGTTTTAATTTTCCTAGAATCGAATTTCTTAAGTTTGAGTATTTTTATACGTATTTCGGAACGTGTAAACGAACATTTTTATTATATCTGTGGAAAATGTACGCAACCATAATTATTATACAATCGGTATAAATATTTACAAACACGATAGGAAGATTAACGCGATAATAGGAAAAAGTAAAACTCGTTAAGCAAATAAAGATTCGACTAAGTAAAATATTAAGATAAGAGCGTCGTGAATTTAACACAAATCGTGTTTCGTTCTAATTAAATATCTTAACGCAACTTCTTCGCTTTAATTTCAAACTTCTTTTAGCGCAAACAGAAGAAAAACATTTTTACACAGATCCTATTTATACCAGAAAAGAAAATAGAATTGCTGCTGTTGTTAAAAATAATCGAAAGTGAATTTTTAATTCGTGTAATACGTATATCAAAGATAGAATGTCTTAATGAATTAGGATCGGTAAAAGTCGGATACACAATTAATAAAAAATCGAAAGTATATTTACAAGCTATGAGCTAGCATACTTTTCGAACCTTATCGTTGGAAGAACATAATTATTTCCAAACGCTTAAGCAAGCTCTATGTATCCGTATAATAAATACGCTGAGTTTGCGCGAGAATTAAAATTCTTCAATAAAATTCTGAATTAAATAAAGTCATTGATGTATAAAAAAGAAAAGAAAAAAATCTGCAACTTTCAACGAATTGAAAGTGAATTCATAACAAAGTTCGTGCAGCTCGTGTCTCAATTAAAATTCCTCGGTTACAATACATCTGGAATCGATTCGAACAATCAAATAAATATTCTAATTACTCTATCACCGAATCTGCACGGTTTCGGGAGCTCTAAACAGTAGAATACTAATTAACAACAATAGCCTGGTTGCATTCGCGATAGCATGCAATTATCGATAAAAATTGCAGCCAATGGAACGTTCCAATGTACCAAATGGAAACCACACTGGTCAGCTGTTGCAAGATACAGTATCGGCCAAAAATGTGTTCCTGTGGATTTTTATGCAAATTATTTTTTATATATGAATATAATTAAAGTGATATAAGCTGGATAAGCTTTATGGATATTGTATCTTGGCTTTATTTTGGCTTTATTTATATATTTGTGCTCATTATACACGCTTTCTATACTTTTTAAACCTTTAAATTTTTCACAAATGCATAAAATCTGAAATTTATATATAATCTTTATATAGTTATAATATTTATATAATATCTCTATATATTTATATATATATTTATAATATTTACAATATAGATTATAATAGTTATAATCTTTAGATTTTTGAAAATAATTTTCGTCGAAGTGAATCGAATATGAAAATAATTTAAATTTTGTAACAAGCATATTTTTATTATTTATTTTTTAATATGTATTTAGATTTGATCAAGTTATATCATAATTTTTTTTTAAATTGCATATTAGTGTTCTCAGTCATTTTTTATTTTTATTTTTTGCGGATTTTTGAAGTTATTTATTTTCCGCGTATTCTGTGGCTGTTAGAAAAACAAGATGGCGGAGACGAGTGGCGCTCGAGATCCGTATGAATTTAAATTCGGTGATCATTTTGTTCCAATTTAGGCTTGTCATAGTAGACTCCAAGTTTATTGTTCAGTTTAATTTATTTTGAAGGCTACGAGTAAAATTGGTTTTTTATAAATCGCTGTTTTTGTTCGAAAATGAGAAATTACTTGTTTGGTAAGTTATACCTGTCGCAGAAATATGATTCGATACAGATTCATGGAATTTGAAGAAAGTTATGCTTAAGAAACTTAATGGTGATACACTTCTGTGCGTTACTGTAGTTCCAGGTACTAAAACTGGATATTTGTAATGCAATTTTTACGGTTATTATGCATCTGCTCGGATCATGGTTCGGTAAAAAAGGTTTCGCGTGAAATTTCGATGTAAAACAGTGTTGCAACGCCGACATTCACCGAATGCCACAGCTCGTTGCTCCGTGATTTATGCGTTCTATAGGTTTTTGTTCAGTGGATAGAGCCATTCGATCAATTAGAGTTTAAGTTCGCGCAAGCAATGTTTAAATCGCTCGCGACCGTGTCGAACGCGACCGTCTACTAATTTTCTCATTCGTCGCGCTATTATGCAAAATTCACCGTATTATGCTCGTTTCTCCGGAGCCACTTGATTTTTCAACTCCATTGTTTGCTCTCCTCAGGCGTAGAAGGGAATAAAAATACGAAAGAAGGAACGTGATCGTTTGTTTTAGATTATACTTGGAACGGTAGCCGTATTTTTGCTGCATTAGTCAGGAATTCTTTATCTTTAAATTATCGGAGTTTCAAACTTTTTCATATTTATGTTTGAAAATTTGAGGAGTTGAACAATTTGGTACTATAAAAGTTCCAAGGATCGAAAATTCAACGCTTCGAAAATTCGAAGGATTGAAAATTCGGTGGCTTGAAAATTCGAAGGATTGAAAATTCGATGCTTTGAAAATTCGGAAGATTGAAAATTCGATGCTTTGAAAATTCGAAGGATTGGAAATTCAACGCCTTGAAAATTCCAAGGATCGAAAATTCAAAGTCTTAAAAATTCCAAGGATTGAAAATTCAACGCCTTGAAAATTCCAAAGATTGGAAATTCGACGCCTTGAAAATTCAAGGCCTTAAAAATTCGAAGGATTGAAAATTCAACGCCTTGAAAATTCTAAGGATTGGAAATTCGACGCCTTGAAAATTCGATGCTTTGAAAATTCGAAGGATTGAAAATTCAACGCCTTGAAAATTCTAAGGATTGGAAATTCGACGCCTTGAAAATTCGATGCTTTGAAAATTCGAAGGATTGAAAATTCAACGCCTTGAAAATTCTAAGGTTTGGAAATTCGACGCCTTGGAAATTCGATGCTTTGAAAATTCGAAAGATTGAAAATTCAACGCCTTGAAAATTCAAGACCTTAAAAATTCCAAAGATTGAAAATTCAACGCCTTGAAAATTCCAAGGATCAAAAATCCAACGCCTAGAAAATTCAAGGCCTTAAAAATTCCAAGAATTGAAAATCCAACGCCCTGAAAATTCCAAGGATCAAAAATCCAACGCCTAGAAAATTCAAGGACTTAAAAATTCCAAGAATTGAAAATCCAACGCCCTGAAAATTCCAAGGATCAAAAATCCAACGCCTTGAAAATTCCAAGGATCGAAAATTCGAGCCACAGAAAATTCCACGCCTCAAAGATTCGACGCTTCAAAAAATCGAAAGTTTAACAGTTCAAAAATTTATATATATAAAAATCAAAAATTTCCCATCTTCCCAATGCCTTAAAATCTCCAAAACCCCCAGCTTCCTACACCTTCCACCCAAATTAAAAAAATCTAAATTCAATAACAGAAGTTAAACGTTAAAAACAAGACCAAGAACACCATTCAAATTTCCCAATATTTCTCATTCATTTCACATTCATTTATTCCAGTCGTACCTATACACTCAACCCTGTTTCGACTATTCTCCATAACAGATGGCATATTTCAAAGGACATCGGTCCAGTTGCAACTTCCGGTTGCGTCGAAGCTGCCGGCCGGAATTTTCGAAGGCGACCGCGTTTCGCGCGAGCGCCGCGAGCTAAACGGTTCGGTCGTTTCGGTCAGTTGTCCCACGGAATGCGTTCGAACGCGTTGGTGGCCACGATTGAAACTCGTAAAATTCACTTTTCACGCGCTCGCATACATTTGCATGAATAACGAATAATCGGCAGCCGACTGAATTTCGTATGCCTACGAAACGAACCGGGGAACCAGTTTCCTCGTCTCGCTTTCAGCGCGGCCGACTAGATCCTTGTCGGAGAGCCTCGAACTGTTGGTAAAAGGACCTCGAGGATCTCGAACCGAACAGTTCTTGCACCGAAATAGAAATTTAAATAATTATACCAAATTAAAGGCGAATTAACCGGCTATTAAAATTCTTTGAACGCTTTGAACACTTTTTTCGCGCACTACAATATTTATGAATTTGTATTTTGTTTATTAGATATTATTAAACAGTTTTAATATGGTTATGATTTAAATTATACTTGACTTTTGTCACGACTTTTTTTTAATATCATTTATTATTCTTTAGATACTTCAGGAAAAAGGAAATTTTTGAATTACAGAATTCCAGAAGTAGAACAGAACTACCGGAGACCAAAGCAGACTCATATCTACCAATGAAATCAAAATAATAGGTATTTTTCATAGAAAAAAAATCACAGAAAATTCCCAAGAACATATTATCGAATTTATAAAATTTCCGTAAGAAGTTACGAACCTCGTTAAACCGAATTACGACACGAACAAAAAATAAGGTTACATCAGACATAATTTGCTCTGCTTGTAACCAAAGGTTCGTTTATTTTAAAATTACACTCGCTAGCAAGCCAAGTCTCGAGTTTTCAAATCAAGCTTAGAAAAATTATAATTAGTGGACAAAATTGAAGTTACAAAGAGTCGCTTGCGCCAGGCTTTAATCGCTGTTTCTCTAATTACAAATATTTATATTGGTTATAGAAAAAAAGGTTGAAGACCAGAATCCGCGAGCGAGAGAAACGAGGAGGCATCCTCTGGTTTGGCCGCGATAAATCGTAATAAATGGCGGAACTCGGAGGAATAATGTCGAGACCTGGTGGCTCCTTGGCGACGGTGCCGTGATACGCGTTAGATAACGCGAGTGCACAGCCTCGTGTGTGCATCGTGGACCGGATTCCTGCTTTTGCCAGGACGCAATCGGTCTACTCGTTTGCCGTGTGCCGACTCTATCGCTCCATTCCACTCGAGATGCACCGACCGCTTTTACTTTTGCTTCCTTCACCTTCACCGCCTCCTCTTTCCTCCATGCTCTCGCCTTTTTTTTCTCACGGTAACGTCTGCCCGCGGCCGTGCCAGACCGCTTGCCACGGCTTACAGCCTTCGTTGCTGTTTATTATTCTTGTTTAATCCGTGAAGTAGGGTTCGATACGGAGGATTCATTGGTTCGAGTCGGGCAAACGGTAGTGGCCGATAAAGTTGCACCATTTGTTAAGAACACAGTTTGTAGAATATTTAGACACGTTGCTAACTTTGTTACCAAATTGTACTAACCCTCTATGGGATGACTTAAATGTTAGAAGCTGATGTATCTATATTTGAAAGAATTAATTTTCTTTAGTTATCACTGCGCTATTAAATTTGATTACCGTATTGCTGTAGTGATGATTATTTATTAAGTAAAACATTTTCAAATAAAAGAGAAAAACTGTAATCGATCGTAATTTTTGTTCTCCAATAAGCAGATCGGAGTGCTTCAAATGTTTAAAATTGTAAGAATTAAATGAAGATTGATAATTGATGAATTTTGAACATCAGCATTGTTATTAGAGAATACTTTGAAGTGTGCATTATTCAATGATTAAAAAATGGGACCGTGTGACTTCAAAGTTAGAAACTGATGTATCTATATTTGAAAGAATTAATTTTGTTTAGTTATCACTGCAATATTAAATTTGATTACCGTATTGCTATAGTGATTATTATTTATTAAGTAAAACATTTTCAAATAAAAGAGAAAAAACTGTAATCGATCGTAATTTTTGTTCTCCAATAAGCAGATCGGAGTGCTTCAAATGTTTAAAATTGTAAGAATTAAATGAAGATTGATAGTTGAATTTTGAACATCAGCATCGCTATTAGAGAATACTTTGAAGTGTGCATTATTCAATGATTAAAAATTTTGATCGGAAGATTAAATGAGAGATTGATTTTTATCGAATCCTCTAATGAACCGAAGCAGTCAAAATGGTTCATAATTTCTTATAGAAATTTTAGAGATTTACAGTAACGAATATCAAAGAATTTTCCGCGATTCTTTGTAAAAAAAATATAAATATGATATTTTTTGATTTTGTGTTAATGGATTTCATAATAAAATGTGGAAGAAAGAAATTTCGGTGATGGTTTCGTTACAAGTGACGATAATTGTATGCTCGAATAATTCGTTGATTACACAAAAGTAATTTCTACAATACCCTTTGCTAAAATTTCTAATAAAAAACATGAGAAGAAAATCCATCTTTGTTCTTATTAAATCCAATAAAAATTATTAAAGAATGTCCACCGAAAAAATATCCACTGGAAGATTCATTCTTCTTCCAACTGAACGAATAATACACGGTCCGAAGCATTCGTTACTTCGCAAACAGCCTTAAAATGATACGAAGCCCACGCAGAAAGTACGTCCAGCGAAATAACATTTAATAGCCGAGGAGGATCGCGAAACGAGAATAGAGGCCGAAGAAGATCGCTGAATTTCTATTTCTGTTTAACATAAAAATTTATAAAATATCTCCAAGTAAGATCTCTCGTGCGAAAACAAACCTATTCGATCATTTTAACAGCGTGTATCATAATTATTTCGGATAGTCAAGATTCTGTTTTATATGGAATTTAAAATACAGAATCGGGTTATTCTACGATGTTGGCCAGAATTGAGAATTGCGTACAATTACGTTGCAACGAATCGCAACTTTGAAACCCTCGAAGCGATGCATCAGTGAATTGAGAAGTCAATGAACGGGATAGCGCAATGAATTAAATTGATCGGCTGCGTAATGGAGATAAATTGAAGAAGCACAGGCGAATTAGAAGATGCGCGTCTCGTTTGCAGGACTTACGTATCGTTTCAGGCACGAGTGGACCAAACGTTCTTCCCTTTGACCGATTTCGTCGTGGAGAAAAAAAAAAAAAAAAAATGTTGACATATAATAAATGTAATAATAAATATATAAATTTAAGAAAAAGGTGAAATTCTTTAATAATTGGACAGCTTTCCTGATACATGTATTTATTATTTTTAACTGCATTAATATTCTGGATGTTTCAAGCAAAACTTTTTTTATTCGGATGTAATCGAATAGATGGTTGGAAAATGTCTTTATTATAAAAGTAAAAGAATCCAATTTTAAAATATTCGTATTATTATTACACACAGTATTTTCTTCTTGATGGTTTTCATGCTGTTCTTCCGAAAGAAATTGGCTCTGTTTCACAAATTTCGTGCTCCCATCTGTAAAAAATACTGTGCTAAAGCCACTGTTAGACAATATTCAGTATACCTTTTACTAAGACACAAGAAAACTGTTTCCATTAACGAAAAATATCGGAACTAATGAAACTACATAGCAACAACCTAATACCAACAATTATTTATAATATTTCATGGTTTGAGAGAAATAAATCCTGCAACCTTGAATTTTACAATTTTCTACCTAAAAATCACATCAATGATTACAAACTAGTGTATAACAGAAATTTAAATTCCGGCTAAGTTTGTTCTGTTCATCCGCAACAACCTAACACTAACAATTATTTACAAGATTTCATAGTTTGAGAGAAATAAATCCTGCAACCTTGCATTTTCCCATTTTCTATCTAAAAATCACATCAATGCTTACAAACTTGTATATAACAGAAATTTAAGTTCCAGTAAAGTTTGTTCTTTTCATCCGCAACAACCTAATACCAACAATTATTTATAAGATTTATAATATTTCATGGTTCGAGAGGAATAAATCCTGCAACCTCTCATTTTTTTCTTCTTTTATCTGAAAATCAAATCAACCGTTACAAATTCGTGTACAACAGAAATTTAAGTTCCTGCAAAGTTTGTTCTTTTCATCCGCAACAACCTAATACCTCTCCTCCGCCAATCATCGCTTGAGCGACGTCGCAACCATTGGTTTGTCTTCCTACACATGCTTGGCTACCAGTTTAGTTCATTACCAACAGATTTCAACACTTTCTTCTCGAGATATTACGAGAGGCCATATTAAATGCACTTACCCTACAAAACGTGGGCGTCGCCTGGAGCGCTCGCGAAACAAAAGCAACGACACAAGTGCACGCTGGACGGAATTAGCGGTCGTTGCAGCGGCGAGTATTGCGTAAACATGGCCGATCACCGATCAGCGTCGATTCGAACGGCGAATCGGGCCCCCTCTTGACATACTCTCTGATCGAGCAACAACACCGAGACGAAAGGATGGAGCTCGATCGTGCGGAGGCAGTGCGTGGCAGGTAGCTGGCCGACCTGGTACCGGATCCAACAGATATTTTTCTGAGCCACGGCGTGGCCAAGCAGCGAAGGTGAAGGCAATGGAAGCGGTCTCCCGTGTGTTTACGAGCTGGAAACTGACGCACGCATCCGCGAGGAAAGCGCGGACGAGGCCGCGCTCCAAGATCCGGGATTCCTGGAAATTACCACCTCCGGGATTTGCGCTCGTAACACGTGACACGCAGCCAACACACACGGCAGACTGGTTTCCGAAGTGGAGGCCACGAGTTTTGGTCGTTCAAGGTCGTTTATGGCTGAACGACCGGGTAGATCGTTGGAGACAGTTTGGTGACGCTACGCGTGGCGGGATCTTGTTAGTCTGTTTGATGTCTGGTCTTGTTTCTTTTTTTTTTGGTTTTTTGGTAGGTCTGTATGTTAAATTGTTTTTGGGAAGTATAACGCAGGGTAATTTTGGGTGTGATGGCCTTGCGGGTGAGACGACTCGATGTTGTTTTAGTAGCTAGTAAGGAAGAAGGGATTGGATCGAAATGAAAGAAAGGTAAAAAGAAAGGTTTTAAGTTTAGAAAAATTTTTTGTTATTAGTGTTTATGTTAAGTGGGTATTGATTAGGAATTTGTAATGAAAAGTTGATTCTTTGAATTTTAGATATTATTTTCTGATTATAGAAAGAAAATGATTCGATTCGCGTTAGTCAAAAGAAAGATTTTTAGGTGTAGAAAAATTGTTTGTTATTAGTGTTTAAGTTAAATAGGTATTGATTAGGAAATTGTAATGAAAAATTGACTCTTTGAATTTTGAGTATTATTTTTTGATTATCGAAGGAAAATGATCCGATTCGCGTCGATAAAAAGAAAAATTTTTAAGTTTAAATAAATTGTTTGTTATCAGTGTTTAACTTAAATACTTAAATAAGTATTAATTAGGAATTTATAATGAAAAGTTGACTCTCTAAATTTTGAATATAATTTTCTACCCTATCCTGACTATAACTTAATATTAATTACATTTATATGTTAATACCAAAACTGTTAAAGTGGTAAAAATGACCAGTTATAATCGGTTAATAAGAAGACAATCTGCATAAAGAATTTTACAAATCAAGCGTAACTTTATGCTCGTTTTCCACATTCAAGATCACCTCCATGATCTCATCTTATAATAAACAAGCTTCGTTTAATATTTAATTGACAATCATCGACATGTTTCCCTCAGTCTCAAGAGCGCACATTCTTTTCATACACGGAAACCCGTTTCCTTGTCCACCTTCGTTGCACGCTTTTTCTGCTACACCGTGAAAACCATAAACGAAACTCGCCTCAAAACGCGCTGTTTAACAATATTTAAAAATGTACATCACATATCCTGCATATATTTTTTTTTTCCCTAACAAAAACGGGCACAAGAAACTCATGCAAATCTTCTATATTAACACTTTCGCAGCCGGTAATTTCTTCGCTTTCCTAAAACCGGAATCCGAATACAAAAAAACTTAAATCTACAGCAAATTGCTGTACAATTCAACCATTAAAATAATGATAAAAAAAAGAAGAAATAATTAGAAAGTTTGGTTTGAAATATTATACTTATATTTATTATTTAAAGCCGAGGGAAATCTGCGTGTTGCGAATTGAAACACGCGAGCAAATTATTTAAACGTTCGGGTTGAAGCTTGAATCAATTTGAACTTGAAACATAAAAAAGATTTAACGATACGTCAACGGTTATATTAACTATTAAATAACGAATTGAAAGGAATAAATAAAAACTGTTTCAACCGTCTCTCTTCCTGTTTCTTTCAATTAAACTTTCTTTAAATTCCTTTGTGCTCTGTCACTCGAAAGAAAAATCATTCTTACTCCCTCCAAAGTATCTTTATTATACTCTCCGCTTCCAAGGCGAAGTATCGTCGTGCTTTACTATAGTTTCTCGGCGAAGTTGTTCCCTTGGACAGGCGAGATTAATCAAATTTAATAGGTTGAAGTCGCGTTCATTGTTCGCCGTTGAGCTCCCCGATAAACGCGATAAACTTATGATAAAAAGATGCACTTAACGCGTACGCCTTGTAAGTGTAATTCTGTGTCAGATTCGACCCTTAAATGCATGGTATCGATATTTGATAATATATATAGTAGCTACAAAAAGTATTTTTAAATACTGGTACCTCCCAACAAGGCGTTTAATTAAATTTTATATCTCGTTTCAATCGCACTGAATTTCTGCAGTCACGCGAAAGTATTATTAACCCTTTCATTGCGATGCTCTGAGGAATAAACACGCTATAGATCGATACAATTTTAATCGATATGACAAAAAATATACGTTTCAAAATTTAGATACATTGTGCAGTGAATTATGTTCTAACACTTGTGAGTGAAAATAAAAATAATTTTGTGCTACAGAAAATGTCCATGTACGGTTTTAGCAAAGGATTGTTTAATTTCTGAGACCGTAGCGCCTTTCGTAGCGGAAGGGTTAAATAAAATATTAAACTTCAGAGTAAATTTTCGACTATATTATTTTATTAGTTATATTGAATTAAAATTAATTTTTGTTAGCATAAATTTACTATTTATATCGTGATACATGATTTTATTATTCAGTTATAATTTTCTGACGAACAAAAAACATTCCGGTTTTTAAAGGTTTGTGTAGTTAATTAACCTAATCAATCAGTTGATACAAAAAACAAAATGTTATGATATGCAAGTGTTTTTTAAAACCACTATATTTCTTAAGCAATCGTATCTTTTATTCGTAAGCGTTTTGAACATGAAATTTCAATCTCCGATATTAACTTGCGTAGAAATTAATACTGAACGAGAAATATAAAATATTTTATGCTTTTTTAGGCAACTCTCCTCTGTATCTTAGAACACATGATAATTTATTGAATAAAAATATTCGTAAATAAAATGTATAATAAAAGAAGTATGATTCGACGGAACTGTAACAATCAATCCTTACATTTTAGACATCTAATATAAATTTTAAAGAATAATAAAAATCTCATATCTAATTTAAATTAACCTTCTAATTTCACAAATCAACTTTTTTTTAGTAAACCACAAACCTGTTAAAACGATAATCGATTAAGAAACCTCTCATGTATCCCAAAAAGGTAACATTATTTTAATAAAAAAAGAAAATCTGATAATTAACCTGATAATTAAACTGCGGATTTTTATTCAATTATAGAAGATTTAAACATGAAAAAGTACACAAAATATACGTAACGGGAATAAATATACAAAGCACCTAAATTGATTTTTTTTCTTTAATAATACTTCATGAATCAAATAATTTTCTACCGAAGTTTAATTGAATTTTTTTATTCCATATTCTCGAAAATATGAATTCACATAAGAAGCAGAATCGTAAGAGGGTTAATTACTAATTAAATTTTATGTTCTGAAATGAACAGACTTAGTCTCCAAGGGTGTTAATGTACTTTTAACCGACCGTTTAATAAACGTCGCTGATTATGCTAAAATATCGATAATTCATGAATCCACTTTGTACGAGCGTAACGAAATACGCTCGACTCGATAAAATTTGTACTCGCCACGTTTGTATCGTGGTATATTAATTAAACCCACCTATTCGAACAGAACGAGACATTGGTTCTTCAATGCGAATATCGTTTACGACGTGCACGAGCTTATCTTGCTTACATTATTCCGATTCTCCGTTTGAACCTGGTATCTAGACGGTTATTAATTACATAAGTTACGCTTTAATTAACCGGTTCTCTTATGCGTGTCAACGATGCTAACATTTCTTCGATGGAAAAGAAAATTCTTGCGGTTGAACAGATAACGAACAGGATCTTTCTCGGCGAATCGTTTGCCGCATGCGAGGTAGATCGAGTAAGATTTTCAAATAATTATTCGAAAGATTTGTAGCTTAGAACGATCCACCCGTTAAAATAACGATTCTCTTCGCCGATGACAGTATTAACAAAGATCGTATAATATGGAAGATACTTCGGTATGGTCTTTTTTTGTTTTTCTCAATTTTCTTAACTTCTCGAATGTATTGAGTTTCTGTATCTTTAATACTTCGTGGAAGGAATTCGAAGAATTTATACTACCCGGAGTCTTCAAGGAGTTCTAACTGTAGAGTTCCTTTGAGAAATTTAAATATTTCAAGGAATTCAAGTGTTGCAAAGTTTTCAGGAAATTTGATATGTTAGATCCTTCGGAGAAAGAGTTTATGGACCATTAGAGGAATTGAAACTTTCCGAATGTTTTGAAGCTTGTGAATTGTTCGAGAATTTCAAACTTTTTGAACGTTTTGAACCTTGTAGATCGTCCGAAAATTTTACATTTTTTGAAGGTTTTAAACCTTGTAGATCGTTCGGAAAATTGAAATTTTTCGAATGTTTTGAAGTTTGTGAATTGTTCGAAAATTTCAAACTTTTTGAACATTTTGAACCTTGTAAACCATTCGAAAAATTGACACTTACCGAATATTTTAAACCCTGTAAACCATCCGAAGAATTCAAAGCTTCCGAACATTAAAAACCTTTCGAGAACCTTCTAAATATCTCGAAGAATTAAAATCTCCAGAGTATTTAAAGATCCATTCGAGCGACTCCTAAACTTTTCAAAGAATTCAAATTTCCCCCAAAAAATTTGAAACCTTTCGAAGCAACTTTTATACGTTTCAAAGAACTCAAATGATTCAAAACCTTGCAATGCCAAGTTATTCTTAAAAATACGTACATAATAACGCAAGTAACGATTTATTCTAATTCTATTCCCAGATTCTGTCGTCGATGTGTTAACGACGCATCTAAACCTTTCAAACCTACCAAATTATTCAATCTCTCTCACAACCCTGCAGCGTTAACGCTCAAACTCACAGAACCCTATAAACTGCCCAACATTCATAAACCTTCAATATCTTGATGAACGTCTAATTTCATGGAATATTCGAACCATTTCCAAACCGCGTGGGATTGAATCGTCCATAAACTCGCGTCTGACGCGTGTCGTGCTTCGAAAACGGACGAAACATCGATCGGTTCGGCTCGTAAACGAACCTGTTGCACGACCATCAAGGGAATTCGTAACGACAACGTTCTTTCAACTGCACAACCACCGGGGAAAAGACGTCTACCAGCGATATTTCTTAACCCTTTGAAACGTTTACTAGGTATGGCTGAGTTACTATTACAAAACTACAATTATGAAAAACTAATTTTCTTCAGAGATTATATTTTTAATTAAATTCTATATTTCCATCGATTCAAACGATTCCTTTATTTTAAAATAAAAATAAATTAACCAAACGAATAAGAAATCGTAAAACATACGTAATTCTCTTTTCTTCTTTCCAAAAGAACACTTTAAGCTTTCACAATAGTCCTTTGAAACATAAAAAAGTTTACCACTGCAAAACATTAATAAAGAACAGGAAATATTTCTAATTCTATCAATACAAATTAATACAACTTAATATATTATTATACATACCTAATAATATACTATTATTATATAACCTAACATATATTAACCGTTTGCACTCCGCTGGCGTCGCAATGGCGACATGCATAATTTTCCTCAGAGATTATATTTTTAATTAAATTCTATATTTCCATCGATTCAAACACTTCCTTTATTTTAAAATAGAAGTAAAGTAAATAAAATAATTAAATAAAAAATCATAATTTAATAGAAAATCGTAATTCAATAGAAAATCGTAATTTAATAAAAAATCGTAATTTAATAAAAAATCATAAACCTTTATAATTTTCTTTTTTTCTTTCCAAAAGAACACTAAATTTTCACAATAGTCCTTTGAAACTTAAAAAAGGTTACCAATGCAAAGGATCAATGTTCCAGGAACATTTTAATTGAGTTAACGTCGATACACTGAATCATTTAAGCATATTCAGAAACATCATTTGTCCGGTGCTGTACGTAACGAGCACCTAACAGTCTCAGTCAAAGGGTTAAATATTTTCGCGACACCGTTTCACGATAAATCACTGACGGTTTATCTGCCGCCGTGGCTTTCGCGAAAAAGATGAACGCGAGCTGGAAGATCGGCCGTTCGATCGAAGATAAACCGATAGGGGCAACTACCGACGCTTGAATAATTTTCTCGACTCGAGGCGGGAAGAAGAGGATCGCGATAATCGGTACGTTGAACCGCGACGGTGTTTTCCTTTTAGGAAACTTGTAAATCCTGTATCGAGCTCGCGTTCGTTGCCAAGGAACGGGAGCGAGAAGTATCGCGGCACGATCGCGGCCCTTTTATTCGCCTGTTTCCTTCGATTACCTATGAGGATAATCTACGAAATAGGTTTCAGGATTTTTATTTTAATTTTACATCGTTGTTGCGTATAAAAAAGGGTATCGTTTGTTAGGGTTTGTACTGGATTGAGTCATAAGTAGACTATAAATTTTTATGCGATACTATTACATGCATTCTGTGCAATTATGCGCCTTTAAATTTCTTATGAATGCATAAAAATCCGCAGTCTGGTGGTAAGTAACGTCGTTTCTTATGCAAGTCTTAAAAGAAAAAGACGTTTGTATAAACGTATGATGTCTTGTATTAGGTACTTTTCATTGTAGAACACTTTTTCAGCGGTTTACAATATTTTGTCTCTTTTGTAAAAGTTGTTGGGCTTTGATTAGATAAATATTTCTATATATTTCTGCATCTTTTGTCTTTTTTATGAAAATTGTTAGGTTTTAATTAGAAACACGTTCCTATGTATTTCTAATTATTTTGTTTTATTTATAAAAATTGTTAGACTTTAATTAGATAAACGTTTCTATATATTTCTGGATCTTTTGTCTTTTTTATAAAAATTTTTTATTATTCTATATTATTTAAATATTATTATTTTTATATTAAAAAAATATATATTATATATTATTTTTTATTATTATCTTTTAAAACTGTAGAATATAATATATAAAATTATATATACACTTATAATTTTGTACATTATATTCCTCAATTTTTTCGATCCAACGATAAATGACATTTTTTAAGATTTAAGCTAAGCCTCTTTTAAATAAACTTTTAAGTAATCAATACTCAAAAAAAAATTCTAGAAGCATTCACATTAAAAATATATACAACTTCACCAATTACCGATCCCAAATGAATCATCTAAACCTTGTTTAGAAAGCACCTATTTCCGCAGCTCTCTCGCACACAGTCCTATGGTACGTAAAACACTAACATTTCCATGTGATTAATTATCGAACTCGAACAAACGGTGCGATCCGTGCGATAATATGACGAGAACACCGTTTATCAATGCAAATGCACGCTTGTATTTCACAGAGCGAAACCATGATACCGGCAATTTTTAGCCATCGTTATCGTTAGCCTTTGGAGCCCAATACTCCCACGCGTTCACCTTTTTGCGCGTTCGCCATGGACGCGTAGGTGAGAACCGTATTACGAATGATAGCGAACTATAATAATATTCCACAGGCCGTTTCATTTTACAATGATCGCCTAGAACAAGCACGACGTGCACGGCAACTCGATTACCAATTTCAATTTGCTTTGTTCCACCGAAACAAAATGGCAGAAAAGCTTCTTAACCTACTCCGGACCGATGGCGTTCCCAGGGGTTTATATAACGTTTCAATCAGATCACTCTTAGGAACGTTATTAAATAACAATTGTTAAGATCGCTTTTCATCTGAATTATTTATTAAATAAATTCTTGAAAATAATGCAGTGCCTTAGGGTAGCCATTTATTTCAGCGATACGCCGAGAAATGTAAATGATTGTTGCATGGGCGTAATTGCATGCACATTTCTGCACAATAGATATGTATTTATAATTTTTCTGTTGCTTTTTTTATAATTCATTGTTAATATTTTAGATTTCGTTTCGAGACTTATTATAATTTTTCTGTCGTTTTGTATAATTCTTTGTTAATATTTTAGATTTCGTTTCGAGACTTATTATAATTTTTCTATTGTTCTCATTAATTCTTTGTCAATATTTTATATTTTATTTCGAGATTTATATTATTATAATTTTTCTATCGTTTTCCATAATTCTTTGTAAATATTTTAAATTTCATTTCGAGACTTATATTATTATAATTTTTCTATGGTTTCCTATAATTCTTTGCAAATATTTTACATTTCATTTCGAGACTTATATTATTAACACCGATTGGACAAAATGACGTTTCTCTTCCAAGTCATAAACAATGAAATTTAAACTTTCAATAATAAAAAGATACATTCTTATGCCTTATTCGTCTCCATCGATACTGATTTAAGAAATTACAATTATTTGAACAATTACAATATGCAAGAGAAACAGATCATAATTAATATTCTTTACGCAAAACCACCATTGCAAATTTCTAGAATTTTACTGAAAAACAACTGATTATTCCGATCGTTCAGACATTTACTAAAAATAGTAAACATTTTTCTATTTCATCGATACATTTGCTAAAATCTTACGCGAATGCGTACTTCGAATATTAAATTCGATAGAACGAGTATTCCTCGAACAGCTGTTAGAAAACGATCATCCAAAGTCTCCCAAATGTCCAGACCTAGAGTGAGGCGCCTCGAGCCACGTAACAGCCTACATTTTATTTCTCTGCACTTTTACTTTGCGACTGTGCACGCGGTTCGGCCTTGCTACGACCTGAATACCTCGGTTCGCCATCGTTGGAATCCTTCGTGTCGCTGCTCGATTTCGACGGATTAGTAGCGTGTCTTCCGCGATGAACAAGCGGAAAACTAAAAATTAAAAAAGCATAAAATTAATTAAATATTAAACGGAATAAAAGACTAAAATAGAGAATAAAATCCATCCGTAAAATCGAGATTTTTGTGTAAAAAAATAAATCCAGAGTCATTGAATGAGTTTTTCATGCAGATACATATTTTTAAGAATATAATAAAAATTGTCAAACTCCTGTATAATCTTTCACCTTTAAATTCTCTATCGACGCGTAAAAATTCGTAGTCCAATTATTATCGAAACATTGCTTATTATTCGGAGTTGTTGAAAAGATCCGCCATTTTCCATCCTATAATTCGTAATAAATACTTCTTGGCCTTTATAATTCGAGAAATACGGTGAACTTTATTTTCAAACTTTGCGTTAATCGTTTTCGTAATGTATTGTAATTTGCATTCGTAATTTTTACACTATTTTATTATGAAATCTATTAACACTAGTACTACCGGCGATTAAAGTAGAGTTATTTGTGCCAAAATATCAAAGAAATCAAAATGATAGGTTTTTTAAAAAATACCTATAATAAGGGTAACAATTCTTTGTGCATATTTTTTACAAAAAATTGCGGAAGATCCTAAAAAATTCATTACTGTAACTTTCTAAAATTTCTATAAGAAATTATGAACATTTTGATTTGTTCGGTAGTTCTGGTGTTAATAACAATCGTTCAAAAATCTTTTCAGAGATTTTTTTGGGAAGAAATATGTACGCAAGTGTAACGGTTGGCAATGTGTTTTAATAGGAAAGTGTCAAGCTCGATATGCCCTCAAGTATAACAACGAGATAGGGTGTTAACAAGATGCATTCTGAGAAATAGCGAGCTAATTCAACGGTATCGCTTCGCTAGAATCAAATGACGTTTGCAACAATAAATATTAATGTAGTTACAAAGTGATCGGTATATTCAGGCCAATATCAAAGCCTAGATCGTTGCATTTAGAAAAAGGTAATAAATTCTAATCGTGAGGTTCGATCCTCTCGCTCTGTTCGTTAACAATTCGCGAAATATGTGTCGTAATTAAAGCTGACGGTCAAATCGGACTTGCTAACGTTTGTCGATCACTTTACTAGGATTAAAAGTTGCTCAAAAAATTTTCTGAACGTTTTTCAACCATCGACCATTGGTAAAAATGAAAAGGAAATTTTTACACGATTTATAAATATTTTATACGATATCCGATTTGTAAAAAGATTTATATTAGGTTGTCTTTCGTCTAGCAATGTTTATATAAACATTCAACCTTATTTGTTAAACGAGAGATGGTGGGAAAAAATAGCGCAAAATGAATCCTGTATAAAATAATAATATATCGTAAAATATAAAATATTATGTATTACTTATTAACACTAGAACTAGCGACGATTAAAGTATACTTGTTTCTACCGAAGAAATCAAAGTGGAAAGTATGTAAAATAATATTTTTAATAGAAAATCGCGGAAAATCTAGTCAAAGGCACCGTAGTTAATTTATAAAAATTTTGTAAAAAATTACGAATGGGTCATTTTGGCCACTTTGGTAGTCCCAGTGTTAATAAAACGAAAGAAACTTTTGGGACGACCTAATACCATAACAGGACGCTGAACAAATTTTGTTTATTCACAGAATTTAATACAGAATTCTCTATATAAAGGAATAAAATAAAAAAAAAGAAATAGAGTAAGTAGATACGACGCAGACACTTCATACACGATTATGCGGATAAAATTTGAATCAATCAACGAGATTAGAAAAAGGAAAAAGAAAAAATACTAATAGGTCGATGGATTTATTAGCCTTTTTATACGAACACCACTATATCACGTTTAACTTTGCAATCTGAATTGATCATACGTTTTATTAATTCCGCGATATGAATCTTCGCAGCGATTACTGTTACCCTTTATTAGACCTAATTGTTACTTCGCCACCCACATTCCCGTTTATTTTCCAAGATAATTTATACCGCGATGCAATGGCTCGTATTGGAATGTAATTATATGAAGTATGCATTAACATTACTATGCGAAACGTTCGATCGAACCGCGCATACCGCGATTAATTTAGATAATGAGGATTTCGCTGTGCAGGAACCGTTCGTACGGCCAGGCGAACGTAAAGTCGATTCAATGCATCAAATTTCGTTCAACGTAATAATATTATATTCGGTGTTAATATGGCAGATTCTGTTTAGTTTCATCGACGGTGATAACTTTTGCCGAAATATTCATTTTTGTATCATTTATGTTTTGTGAATCGATGGTATAAAATTGTGACAGGGTTTTTATATGTGAAATCAGACT
>SMSQ01019308.1:0-19768 GCA_019453375.1 Ctenoplectra terminalis | reverse complement strand
CTTTGCATACGCGTTCCATAATATTTTAATCAAGGCTCTGCTTGTTAAAGAATTTTTAAAGCATATTTTCACCAGATAAAATTATGCATGACCAACACAAGAAAGGCAATATGGAAAAATTTGAATTTAACAGTGTTAAGAAATGCTTCTCTAAAATATGTTTAATTACAGTTACAAGACCAATAATGTAGATGGTTTTTTGCACAGTACTGTATTTATATATACCGGAAATGAAGGAGGGGGGAGGTAACTACAATTATTAACAAACGCATTTATATGTTGTACAAAAAGTCACAAAATTCTAAGAAATTGTGTCGTTATATACATAATTGTTTTTCTAATTGAAATTAAAAAACAGTGAAAATGACTTCCTCGGGCAATCCAGTGTTAATGCAACGAACGAAACTTTTGGGACTTTTAATAGAGCTTTAGCTGTGCCAGAGAAGTTTATAATACAATCTTACGCGTTATCTTTCGACGATCAGGAAAATTCGTTCTACCGTGCGAAAACGTAAAACTGAACGATCCGATGTTGCTAACTGATCGAGTCATTGTCTCAGCTAACCAAGCGAGCCTGATATCTTTATCTTCTCCGACGCCCGGTACAGTAAGTAGCAGAACACACTAAACGTACACAGGTAGTGGAAATCGCGGTTAATAAGCGGACAGGAGATAAACCCGTCCGACTGGAAGTCGACGTGCGTTCTTCCAGAAGGGAAGCAGATAATACCGGCAGAGTTTGGCTCGCGTGTTTTATTCAAAACACGCATCCAACGTCCGGGAAATATGTTTTCGATAATAAAAAGAAGAGAAAAAGAAAAGAAAGAAAGAAAGATAGGGAAAGAATACAATCAGACCGGGGAGAATTTCAAGGAAAAATACCCGTCTCGTCTACCAGAGTATCGTTTAACAGCTCTTTTGAACGCGAAAAAAAGGGTTCGATCGCGGTCCGTCAAGTTAACGTTCGATGGAAAACAATTTGCTCGTTGTTGCGTGGCTCGAAAAGTGCAGCGTAGGAATTAAAATTCTTTTGGCTTTCACCGTGGCTCGGTTCTCGTGCAGAAAAATAATTTCAGCGTCTACGGGAAAGTAGAAACTGAAAATCTTGTTTATTCAATTACCTGTTGAGAGTTTCATCGATCCGTGTTAATTAAAAACAAGACACGTTTCTAGTTTCTTCTCTTTTTGTAACCCTTTGAAGATTAAATTGTTAGGAGAAAAATTAAGTTTCACTTATTTTCTGTTCAACTCTTCTTAGGGGGATCTGTGACGACGTAATTGCCTTTTTTTTGCATATGGTTTTTAAATGGCGTTTAGAGGTCGCAAAATGGTAGGATAAGGGTGAGGATAAGAAGAGTTGCTTATATATTTAATTACGTATATTTTTGTCTCGCATTTTATCAGTATTTTATATTATTATATCTCTATAGCTATTCCATATTTATATTGTTCCCTGTCTGTTCTTGTTTACCATTTTTTTCTTTTTTAATTCATTGCCTGTTTCTCTTTGGTTTCACTTTTGCGTCAAATTTTGTATATTTTTAATTGTATATTTTAAAAGGAACGCGAGCAATAATAAATATAAATAATAATAATAGAACTTTGAAACGACGTTATCGTACAAAAAAAATATAACATAGTCGTTTTAAAGTTCTATTACTATCATTTATATATATTATTACTCTCGTTCCTTTTAAAATACAACCAAATACTATTAAAAATATACAAGGTTTGATGCCAAAGTGAAACCAAAGAGAAACAGGCAATGAATTCTAGAGGAAAAAATGCAGAAAAAATTCCGTTCTATAAAAAAAAAAATATATACACAAAGTATAATAAAGTCGTTTTAAAGTTTTATTACTATCATTTATATTTATTATTACTCTCGTTCCTTTCGAAATTAATCCAGATATCCTACGATACTTCCAAGCTATCGAGAAATATCAAACAAATCTCAACTGGCACGATCTGCTTAATATTCTCAAAAACAGTCGCTTAACCCTATCCCTTTTCTTTTCCCGGCTCTAACTAACAGAATGAAAAGTTCCTTTGAAGGCATGGATCCGCAATAAAGGCGGTTATTTACGCTATAACAAAATCTTTTATAGGGAACAGGCTACGAAAGACGATACTAGCCGTAAAGGGTGCATTTACACGGAACTGGGCTTCTTGACGGTTCCTCTCTTCTCTCAGTCCTTTGTTTTGCTTCCTCTCTTTCCTATCCCTTTCCACCATCCTTGAAGACCAGTTTCGACCGCAAGAAAATGACATCCATGCCTGATAAACGAACTCCTTCGCCGTTTTACGCGATTCGAAATAACCGCGTAGAATGACTCGTGGTAAACGAGCAATGATAGTCGGCGATTATTGCAGGTGGATCGTCGAATTCGGTTTCACAGCCGTGTTTTCGCGTTGTCGATTATCTTTTATCGCGGTTTTCCTGTCGAAAAGTTTGATAATCCATAAAAGCTTGATAACGGTTTTCGAGGAAAATCGATACTGGAAAGAAGAAGGCGAAAAAGGGAGAGAGAGTTTGTCCGTGTTTTCGCGCGAGACTTGACCGAGGACGAAATTTTATTTTCCCACGAGCGAAAGATCCTCGGAGGATTCGCTCGGTAAACAGGATAATTTTTGCGAGAAATTTATCGAAGCTGGAACATTTTCTCGTTTATCGGCGAACGTTTCCTGTGACTGCTACTTTTATTGACTTACGCGGGTTCCAGGTTCTTGATTCTGCCGAAGTTCAAGCTCCAAATGCTTGAAAAGATAAACTTTTGACCTATGTGGATGGAAATAAGGAGTTCTTTGATTTCTTCTACGTACAACATTTTTTTTTTATCAATTTCAGAATCAACTGAGTCAGTGAGATCGGAAACAACAGAGGTCTTGATTAATTTTATAGAAAATAAGGAAATATTATTATATTGATATTAATATTTATTTCAACACTTTGGGAATATTATAAGCAGAAATTTAATTTTATATATCAATATTAATTTATAACGTATAACTTTCCCTTTCCTTTTCGCTATATTTTTTCTACCCGAGATACCAAAATGGCTAAACTTGAAATTACAAAGGAAAAACCATCGAGTTGTATTAAAAAATCCTGTAAACTAGGATTCAACAGAATACTAGCGATCTCTATTAATTTTTCCTGGCGAGTGAAAAAAATGAAATTACAATCTTCGTCACTTTTTCTTCTCACGAACAAGCAAATCACTTTTAGTTCATTTTTCGTCTCCGAAACAGAGATCGCATTCCTCGTCCGGGCGAAATATTCCTGTGAACAGCCCTATTCCCGCACTCCCGGTGTCTCGCGAGAAAGAACTTCTCTTTTCTCCGTGATCTGCATCGAAACAACTCGAAAAGGCATCGAAAGTGCATTAACACGCAAAGGAAATCTGCGTCGGCGAAGTTTGCTGCATTGTTACTTATGCATAGATAAAAGCTCGCGGAGAAAATGGGAAAAGGGGGGAAGAGAGGTCGGTGGAAACTCGTTTCTACCCTAACTCCGGTGAAAACTCGAAGAAAGCGCAGTAACCACGAAAAGAGCTTCGGATACGGATTCGCCTGCGAGGACCGTCAGGACAACATAGTAGGTCATTTACGATCCTCCATTGGACATAATAACTGCGGAAAGTTTTGGACGTCGTAACGCGAACTTAACTAACCGCGTTTCGAGTGAAAGACGACAAGGTGATCTAAGTGAATTGAAAATCGTTAGAGAGTTATACGCCGTTGGTCTGTACAGGATGACTTCCCAAGTGGCAATGGGTTTCCTTTAACACTGTTTCGACCTAAAGGTTTCGATTGTAAAAATTCTGTCGGTATAACAACGGTGTTCGACGCTTTTTAAATTTAGCCGCGTTGACTCTTTGAAGCATGGTAGGATTTTAAGCGTCCCACCTTATTAATAATTATTATTAATTATAAAAATATTATTATTAATAACTAAATATGCGTACAGCGATATTTTCGGTACCATCTTGAAAATTAAAAATTATCCATAGCACAGTGGTTTACATTAACTCACGTATTTAATACAGTTAGGGACTATTTATGTCCCACTATGCATATTTAGGTATTAAAAAGGTGGGACACTTTTAATCCCACCAAGCTTCAAAGAGTTATATCACATCCACCGAGTGGAAGTAATATAGCAAAGTTGCAGTGTGATTCACCGGTTGATTTTTTATTATTAAGGATACAGAAAGCTAGATAAGAAACTGCGGCAAATAACGATGGCGGTTCGTAAACGACTTCTCGCGAGGGCGAAAATTTCAGCCTTTAAAAAGACAAGACCCGGAGGAAGGAAGAGATATAGACAGAAAGAAATGGTGAGAGGAAAGTTGGAAACGAGGGAGAACTAAAAGAAAGTAGAGAAGAGTGGGAGTACCGAATTTGCAGGGCCTGGTCAGCAACTGTAATCAAAGAGTAACCGGGCGCTAGAAGAACCTTGAAGAAGGCATTAACGACTCGGAAATAGCCGAGAAATTTTAAAAGAAATATCGATCCGGTTTTAGTTTTTAGGAATCTAATGCTTTTTTAAATAGTTGAATGAAATTTGTTGGAAGAAATTATTAGAGATTTGAGATGTTACGTTCGTTAGATAAAGGATATTTTATATCCTTATATATTGTTGATAAGATACGAATTTAACTCTTTGCGATTGAAATCCGAAATATTTCTGGCATCACAGTTTTATTATTTATTATTACCGGAGGTGGATATTAAGATGTACGAAGTTCAATTACTTCTTTCTGAAAAATTCATTAAGTACCAAATTTATGATCTTTATTTTTGATCTTTCTTTAGAAGTAGGCTGTTAACTATTACTTAATTAAATGATCAGCTGATCGATGAGTTAACTGTTAAACGAATCACAAACTCTAATACGTAACATAGAAGAATAGAAGCCTATTATCGATATTACTCATTGTATTCGACGCAATCCCCTCAGTGTGGTGTCAATTCATTATACCGATGGTGGAACGAAAGCCATACAGAGAACCGTAGCCGCAATACATGGGGGAAGGAAAATGATCCTTTAGGAACCAGTTCGGATCGAATCTTCCCCTGAAGCCGTAAAACATCCCGCACCCCAAATTTCTGTTTCCCTCTAGCAGGGGTGAGAACAAATCCATACTTGTTCTTTATTCCTTCGAATAGCCCTTTAGCTTTTCTTCCAACTGATCACCACCTTCCTCTCGCTTTAGTTTCGATTTTGTACCTTATTTTTTCTTTAACACCAGATACGTGCATCGATTGGATCATTTTGATGAGTACATTAAAATACAGATTTTTCGTAACATCACTAGTTCGTTTTACTTTAAATCGATAGATTTTTATTAGCAGAGATTTATTTAAATTTTTCGTATATAAATTTCATTTTGAGATTACAGTTTCCGCACGCATGCATTGCTGTCCACTTTCGGTTTGTTTAAAATATACAAAATATATTTAAAATAAATGTAATTTTTACCACATTTTATTCTATACAAATTATTTAAAATCAATGCAATTTTTACCACATTTTATTCTATATAAATTATTTAAAATCAATGCAATTTTTACCACATTTTATTCTATACAAATTATTTAAAATCAATGCAATTTTTACCACATTTTATTCTATAAAAATTATTTTAAATCAATTTAATTTTTATCACATGTTATTCTATACAAATTATTTAAAATCAATGTAATTTTTACCACAAAATTCCTCTTTTACATTCATATAAAGATCATGTTTCAATCGTATAAATTTATATTCGTTCTACTTAGGGGTATTTACATTAAAACCATAATTATTTTTTTTTATTATATATATAATTGATATAAACTTTCCTGTTCCACTAAGTGGTCAAATACTTATGGACGGTGTACTAGTTAACCCTCTATGACGTCGTGCGACTTGAGAGTTACATACTCGTGTATTTATATTTAGAACGATTTATTTCATTTAGTTATCACAGTACTATTAAATTTTGTTACTGTGTTACTGTAATGATACTAGAGTCCATCTATAGAAATTATTGCTTTAAAAATTTTGCGATCAAACTAAAATACTCTAATCAATCGTAGTTCTTTTCTCTGATAAACGAACAAACTTCGGACTATAGAGGGTTAAAATTGAGCAATAAAATCTGCGTGAAATCTACGGATCTCGTATATCTAGTGTTAAGAACAAAGTAAAATTGAGAACGATCCACGAAAAATGCGTGGATAAATACAGATAATGCAAATCGATCCTTTTAAGGTATAAATTTTCGATTCACCTATTTTTAGTAGATATAGGTACAACCTGATGTTTATATTACTAATGAATTAATAGAGGTTGCCTTTGTCCGAACGTTTTAAGCTGAAAGCTTCTGGTCCGTGTGTCTTTTCATAGTTAGCAAAGTAGTCTTTGAGTTTCCATCGGGGTCAGAGAAATGGTTCCGCAGCCAACTTCCGATCGCCCTCCATTTTGCCCGATAGGCCTTTATCTGCTCGTGGACACTCGTGAACAGAGAGAACTTTAGCTAAGAACGATTCACTTCGTTGATCTCTGTGCCGTTAATACGGTATGGATTCATTTTCAAGTAGCTGCGATCGATTTATCGGCGCGAAAGTGATTCCTTCGGGAAACCTTAGAGACGTCGTTTCCATGCGAAAGTACTCAATTGGAATATCGGATGACTTGGCTTTAGACCTTTTCCTACACTTGCCTTTCTTACATTTCATCTTAATGCTATTGCTGTTAATTGTTTCGCTTGGCAGAGTCGAAGTGTTCTGCGATTTATTTTTTTCTCTTAATTTTTGACGCAAAACCGTGTGAAATTGTGTCACTGCTCAAAAATCTGAATACGGGTCATTCATTTTTTTACCGATTCAATATTGCAATATAATTCGTCTCGTACATATTTTCAGGTGTTGGAAAGATTTTTTCTTGCATATCAAAGGTCGTTTCACATAGAACCACCGTGGAATTAATTATCACGTGTGATATACTGTTTAAAAAATTTTTTAGTAACACGTAATTATTAGACTACAGATTTTCATACAAATTCATATTTTTAGAAATATGAAGTAAAGAAAAAAAAAAGTAGAACTTCAGTAGAAAATTATTATTTATATCTGTTCGTGTTACCTACGTTTCGTACAATTTTAAATTTTTAAATCTCCTGCAGACGCACAAAAATTTGCAATCTAACGATCGTATAGAATACGAAACAGTTTCAAGAGACTAAACACTTTCAGGTATCAGAACAATTTTCTCTTGCATATCAAAGGTCGTTCCACTTAAAACCACCATAGAACTAATTATCACGCGTAACATAATATTCAAAGAATTATTGAGTGATACCTAATTATTAAACTGCAGCTTTTCATGCAAATTCATATGTTTAGAAACATGAAGTAAAAAAAAAAAAAAACAGCAGAACTTCAGTAGAAAATTATTATTTATCTCTTTTCATGTTACCCGCGTTCCGTGCAATGTTAAACTTTTAAATTCCCTACAAACGCACAAAAATCTACAATCCAGCGATTCTATACAACACGAAACAATTTCAAGAGACACAAAGTCTACTGCGTTTTAATCCAGCGACAAACAACATCGAAACAGACCAAGTGAATTTAATCAATCACCGATCTTCCACCGTTTTCATTACCAAATCTCTTTCAATCGTAACTTTTGATTATCATCCCCTCCCTGTCGCCTTTCTCTCCCGCGGGTAAAATGAAACGGAATGCAAGAGAATGCAAAAGAAGTATGCACAGCTCGTGTTCGATCAATTTACAGGGGTCCGCACTTTTCCGAGTAGTTTCCACTCTCACGTAACCCTACCTTGTTAGACGTCAAAGTCAATATGCAAACGAAGAAGCGTCGGAGTGCTGCGAGTACACCGGTGCCGGCCTTATCGAATTTTAATATTTATTCGTGCCGCGGGACTGCATTTTCTCCAAGAAACTAAAAAATTGAATTCCCCAAGAGAAAGCGGTTACTGTCGATGACAATGGAACAGCCTCCCTCTGGAATCGCGTCTCGATAATCAAATTACGAATCGCCGATAGCACGACAGGGGGTTCTCGTGCCGGCTCTCCGGATGTCCTCCAATAAACGCAATCGGAATTTCAGATCCAGGCCGCCATCGTTTCTCGCGTTTATGCCTGTGTGTCCTTTCGAGTTTCATTTGCATCTCGCCGCTTTTCTCCTCTTTCCTTCCTTTTTGCCTCTACTTTTAATCTTCAACTACCGGCTCCACGTTTCTGTCTCTCCGTTTCCGGATTTTCTTACCAAGTCACGGTTCTTCTATCTTTCTTGTCTTTTTCCACCTTTTCTTTTTTCTTTTTCTTTTTTTTTTTTCTTTTCGAGTAAATTTAAAGCTCCCCCATCGCCCGAGGAAACGCCCCGTCAATTTATCAGTGAAACTCGAGTTAAGTAGAGAGGAAGGAAAATGAGACCGAAAGACGAGGTAGGAAATGTGAAAGAAAGCGGGCAGATGTATTAGTGCTTGTGTTAGCCGACCGGAAGAGTAGCTGGGTATCCAAACGCATCTGAAGAGAATGGAAAGTGCCCTCGTATTCGGGCTTAAGAGAAATAACGCTGAACGCTCGAGCACTCTTCTTGGCTTCGGATAATATGATGTATTTAAGGCGTGCTTAAAGCATCCACAACTGTTAAGTATGATACCGTTTATTACGGAACGTTTGGATCTTGTTTGCCAGTCACTGTCTAACGGGATATCGTACGCGTTTTGTATGTTACAAGGTAAACTGGAAGATTAAATTCGAGTTTCTTTTGAACGATTCCAGATAGCGAAAGAGTAGTAGCTGCTTAACACTAAAACCACCGACGGTTAAAGTATGCCTATTTGTATAAAATTAGAATAATAGATACTTGGAAAAGTACATGATGCGGTACAAACAAATCTTTAACTATATATTTTACAGGAAATCATAGAAAATACTCAAAAGTGCACCGTTAATAATTTATAAAATTTCAGTAAAGAAATTACGAATTTGATCGCTTTGGTAGCTTTAGTGTTAATAAATTGAGAATTGATTAGCTTTAGCGTAAGCTAATAAGCAATTATTAAGAAAGATTAGGAGACTGTGGATTTTTAAGGATTTATAAGAAAAAAGATATAAAATTGTACAGAATCCACGAAATATACAAATTATAGTATTTCTTATTAAATAATCTACCGAAGTTGTAATTTTTTTGGTGTATTCTAAAAAATATAAATTTTTGATATGTATTCTAAAATATATAAATTTTTTTGGTGTATTCTAAAAAATATAAATTTTTATGGTGTATGCTGAAAAATATAAATTTTTTTGGTGTATTCTAAAAAATATAAATTTTTATTGTGTATTCTAAAAAATATAAATTGTTATGGTGTATTCTAAAAAATATAAATTGTTATGGTGTATTCTAAAAAATATAAATTTTTTTGGTGTATTCTAAAAAATATAAATTTTTTGGGGGTATTCTAAAAAATATAAATTTGCATAAAAATTTATAGTTTAATTAGGATGAGAAATTGTTGTGCATAAATTATTGTGTTATTAGTGTAAAATGGAGAAATTTAACTAGCATTTAAGACATATCGTTGAAACTTGTTACCAATGCTGAAATAACTTTCTAGAGAGCATTTGCGAATTCCCACTTGCCTTTTCGCATAACCATGGTTTGCATACGTTTCGTATTTATCGCGTGGAACGCACGCAGGTATTCATTTCCAAGTAGCCGACAGGTCGTTCGTGTGCTCTGGATCTTCGTGTACGTGTTTAATTCTGTGGCGCACGCATTTGAGCTTGACACGTGAGTATGGGTGTCCTAAGTATTGTTTAGCTCTTTTTTCAAGTCTGTTCCCTGAATTACACCGGTTTTCCAGCTTCTGTTTGTTCAATTTGGGAAAATTGCAAATAGGAATTCTCAAGGATTAAAAAAAAAAGAGATAAAATTTAAAATGGATGCGTAGAATTCTTACAGCATAATTTTTTGTTTAATTATTATAGTTATAACTTCTTGCAAAATTTATTCACTGCATAAAAATTGTACTTTCTGAAATAAAGACCAACCTTTTTTATGGTCTTAACCTATTCTGATTATATTATTTTTTGTAATTTAATATAACTTAAGTAACTTTTTCGTAACGTTATTTAATATTTAACTATTAACATACATTTCTTATTAAGGTTTTATTTTTATTTTTACGAATCAAGGCAAAATTCTATTAAAATTTAACCTTGTATTATTGGAAAATACGCGTCTGATTTTTGTTGTCTTATTTGTTTATAAGGTTCTTAATAATGTCACTATTTGTTCAGAAGTATTGTCTCTATTCAAACTTTCTATATTATCTTCATATCTTTCTACATTATCTATTAACTTTCTATATTATTATTTTATCGAGACTTACTGTACACTATGTAGACAATATAGTTTCACAAATTGCTTCCGTGTGATGTTTAACAATTTTTGTCAGTCTCTTGACTGTGTTTAGCAATTATAATACATTTTAAAAGATCTATTACTTATTTTTTCAACCGATACTGTTCATTCATCACTGCATACTGTAAAGAGTTATTATAGCCGTGTATTTAAATAAATAAACAACTTAAAAAACTTAAAATATAATGCAATGAGATGCAAATAGTAAGAGATCCAATAATTACACGCGTTTAATTTCTATGTTATAAAAAATTGTATAACGTTTATTAAATTTAAGTGGAAAATGGTCGAGTTTCGATCAAAAACTAAAATTTAATATACAAAAATACAATTAAGCGTATTTAGCTGCGAGTTTACGAATTTTTAGGTGCTTCCAACACACCACCTAAGTTTCCGCACAAATTTATTTTCCTCGGTAGTGCATTTGCATAATGTTATGTAAAAATTCGTTCATTTCGCATGCATCGTCTAACAGAGAGTTTTGTTTCATAAAATTTCACACAGCGTGGCGTTTAATTTCTCAGGGATTCGACGTATCGACTGACAACCGTGATTATTAATTTCAAAGGAAATGAATTTTTTGAAGAGCAAACATTTTTCCGATGGAAATTTTGTGTTTGACGAGCGGGGAAAAAATTTATTCAGCCGCTGTTTCTCGGCTGTATATATTTTCCGAGCTATTTTCATAAATAATCATAATCCATCGTGGCAACCGCAAAACGTATTACGCAACTTCTTTATTAATTCATTATGTAATACCTGCGCCAACTTCATTTGCGTGATTTTAAAACGTTTTAAAATATGCATCCTCGTACACTGTCCGCCATAAGTATTCGAACCGTTGGTCAATTTGTAGCAACGGTAGAGAATTATTACCGTGTCACATCTGTGTAAAATAAATCTGAAATATTCTTTGATAAATCTACTTTCGTGCAAACATAAAAGTCCGGAATAAAACTGGACTGTTAAATTATTATTAGCCAGATAAATTTATCGGAACACGTTAATCCTACTTGATTTCTAAAATGTTTGTAACACACGCCAAATGAGATGTAATTTATGAATTTTTTTTTCTTTTACATTTCTCATTTATCGTTTATTTCCTACATTTTTTATTAGATCTTGCTTGTATTCAGTAATAAAAAAGAAACTTAATAGGTGGATGCAAGATCGCATAAAATGTACGTAATATTAAAAAATATACAAAATATAGAAATTATACTGTTTTTTTTATAATAGCAGATAAAATAGTTTTCTATCGAAGTTCTACCTTTTTTACAATATTCTCAAAAATACGAATTTGTATAAAAATCATTGATCTATTTATCAGGAACGATTTAGCTAACTGGTATGCAATATTCCCCTAACTTTTTACAGAACCAACTGCAAACATAAATTCATAAATCCATTAAAAAATGTTACATTATTTTATTAAAATTACCGGTCATATTTAAATCTCATTGTTTGACATTAAAACTATTAAAATTGTCAAAATGGCCAATTTATCGTTTCTCAAAAAATTTTATAAATTCAATACGCTACCTTCAGAAGAATTTTCCGTGATTTTTTGATAAAAATATAGATAAAGATTTCTTTCCCTTGCATTATACATATTTTTTTATACACTCTTCATTTTGATTTATTCGATACAAATATGTACACTTTAATTCTTATGATCCACGGTTCCACTGTTAAATTAATCATAATACCTTTTGGGCCAATTTAGATTAACCTTTTCTATCCAATCTCTAGCTTAAAAATTAATTAACTCTTTGCGGCACAGGACTTCGGATAATAAAATAGACCCACGTTGCATGGAAATTTTATTGCGTTTTAAACGAAACAAGAAACCAAATTATACAACAAACTGTAACTCCTCCTCTCTGAGTCGCTAATAACCCACAAGTGGTTGATGCGACGATAAATAATAAATTAAAAAAAGAAAAAAAAAAAATTGAGATATTTTTACTGATAAAGGAATCACATAATGTAAAAATATAAAAAAAAAATAATTTAATTGAATTTGTTGTTATAGGGTGGGACTCGAATAGTCCCACCGTAACACATGGTACTTATTAAAGCACATCCTTTTCCCTAAGTCGAGGTGGGACCAAAAATGTCCCACCATGCGTTACGGTGCATCAAAAAGGTGGGACACTTTTAATCCCAGCGTGCCCCAAAGAGTTAACCTATAGCCAAAGAATTTTCCAAATTTAAATATCTACAGACTCCAATCTCTCCCCACGTATCAGTTCAAGAATTCGTACACTAAAATACACTTTATCGTATCATAATACTCTATTACACATAGCTTTAGTAATAGCAACCAAATAATCAGACAACATTTGGTCCTTTACATATAATTTAAATCTCGTTTTATTAAAAATAAGAAACCGTCCGGATACTTTTGAAACCTAGTGTACCTCGGATTAAAAGTGATCCCGGGTATCAGATCCGTCTAAAGAAGCTTCGAAAGTCTGTTAAAAAAAAATTCAACAGTAATCCATGATATTGAAGTGAAGTTTAAAAAATTAAAAAGCGAAAGAAAAAAAAGAAAAAGAAAAGAGGACAAAAAAAAAAGAATTGGATGGCAGAGGTTGTTTACCGAATTGCAATCTCTCGATGGGAGAGGCTGTTTTGTAACACTCGAGAAACGAAGGGGTCATACGCGAATAGATCGTAAGAAGCGTAGACACAGGCAAAATGGGGAAAAGAAACTAGCCTGCAGGCTCTGAGCCCTCTTTTTACGAGTTTGCTTCTCGAAGGATGTTTGCGAATCCCGAACTAACGTTCGAAGAAAACAAACACTTGAAATGAACTAACGCAACTGCCGAGAAGTTTTGCAAATGCAAGCATCTCACGCATACATAGATGCATTCAAGATGGATGCATCTTTGAATTACGAATGATCCGTCTGGGAACTTCTCGAAAAAGTTCAGCGAATTTGCGTGGAAACATTCGACGAGGAGAAATGTGTCTCAAATTTCTCAGGGCGAGTCGGCACCGTGATTTTAATAAATCTCTTTCGCCGCTGTTTTCACGTGCAGCCCTGTGCATACGCGTGGAATATTTGTTATGCAATGGACGCGCGTTCCACTCTTTGCATCGAAATCTCGCTTCTGAATGTGACGATGAAACTTGTACTCGAGTCAATTCTTTTTTTTTTTCCCACAAAGAATAACAATACTTTCGTGTTTTCTCTGTTTTTCTATTTTTGTTTATTTCGGGGTATCTTTCTGTAAAGTTTCACACAGCACATTGGTATTTTAAAATGCGATAAACTGTTATACTGTGGTACGATTTGAATTCAAAGGATAGAGATTTGATCGGTACAGTGATTAATTTGATATAGGATTAGTTGGGATGGTCCTTTTTTTTCAAAAGAATCGGTATGTCGCGAAAAAAATTTATTTGATATGTGATAAATAAATATTTGTGGATTTATAATATTAATATTAATAATTATAATATCCATTATGCTATTAAAAATAGCCAAAGAACAAAACATTTCGAAATTACCTTACTCGAAGTTTTACCTTCTTTTTTCTTTTTAAATATTGTAAATAAATTTAAAAATATATCTAATATATAATAAATAAATATATGTGGACTTATAATATTATTATTAATAATTATAATATCCATTATGCTATTAAAAAAAACTAAAGAACAAAACACTTCGAAATTACCTTACTGGAAGTTTTATCTTCTTTTTTTTTAAATATTGTAAATATATTTAAAAATATATCTAATGCATAGTAAATGAATATATGTGGATTTATAATATTAATATTAATAATTATAATATCCATTATGCTATTAAAAATAGCCAAAGAACGAAACATTTCGAAATTACCTGACTCGAAGTTTTATCATCTTTTTTTTCTTTTAAATATTGTAAATATAATAAAAAATTGGAAGAGCAGTCATGAATGAAAAATCGTTTGATTTATATAGCAAACCAGAACGAATAAAAAGTGTTCTTTCGTTTCCTCGTTTCTTTTTTCTCCCTGTAATGTATACGTAATTCAAAAGTCAATCAGAGTAAGTTATCTTTATTGTGGAACCGGAAATTAAGTTTTTGGCGAACAGCCCAGGCAATTGATACTTCTCATGAACAGCGTGCAATAAAACAGACCTCTTGTTATTAGCACTCGTTGAATTCTGTCGAACCATTTCTTACAAGAGAAAAATGGTCCGGTATGGTTCGATGAATTTTATTCCAAAAAATTGAACTACATTGGAATTCGAGTAACTTAAAATGCGTTCCTCAAACACCATTTATCTTTTCAACATTGTATAGAACGAACGGTACCATTGTTTAATTTCTGCTTAATTTAAAAGCACTGAATTGGTTATGTTCTTTAATTTATTTTATATTTTCAACGCTTTGTTAAATGCAGTTAAATTTTGTCACATCGGTGACTTGTTTGTATTATTCTTTAACACTTCCATTGTATTCCATTGTATTTGAATTTATATGGTTTGTCGACGCGTCGTTAATGTTGTTTAATAATATTCTTATTATTTCTGCTAAAAAATGCATTGTTTTTAAACCTGGTACATATCTGAAAATCGATAGATGTAATTTGGAGAATTCGTACCTATAAAAAGACTTGTGACAAATAAATTTAATCCGATAGAAAATTCAAATATGTTACAGTAGGTGTTAAATTTAAATTTCTAATATTAGTTTCCGTACAGAGTAGAATAAAATATAAAATACAACAGAAACAATTTCAATTCATATAATTTTGGCAACTCTCTCCCATCGCATAAAATAGCTATAATTTCCTTTCATAACTCATTAACCCTCCATGGAACCGTGTGACTTAAAAGTTACAAACTGATGTATCTATATTTGAAAAAATTAATTTTGCCTAGTTATCACTGCACTATTAAATTTGATCACTGTATTACCGTAGCGACACCACGATCCATCCACAGTAATTATTACTTAACCCTTTGCGGACGAGCACTCTTTCGACTCTAATTCGTTGCAGGTGGAGGATAATTTCTACATGAAACGAGATTATAAATTAAATATCTAAACAATTACGCAGAAAATAAAATAGAAAACAGACGAATAGTCGATGAAACTTCGCATCGGCGTCTCCTATTAGTTTGTCGCTGTAGAGGCGACAATTCGACTTAGAAATCAAATTATAATGTCGTCGCAGCGGCGACATTCGTCCGCGAATTTAATCAATCCTAATTTTTTCTCCAATAAGCAGACAAAATTTGTGCCATAGAGGGTTAATAGACCGCGGGTTTTTATGCAAATTCATATTTTTCACAATACACGTATAATAAAAATAATATTTCGGTGGAAAATTATTTCACCATGTACTAAAAAGAAAAAAAAGAAAAAAAAAAACCATTCTAATTGAAATATTTTGTATATTCCCCGTCACTCTACCCCTAAAATTTCCTATAAGCGTCCAAAAGACTAGTCTATTTTATTTTAATTACAAACAGCAGTTCGTTCCTCTTAATTATCCTTTCCGAATTTACCGCACGTTTGCCTAGAATTCCACATGAAAGAATTTTTCCTCTCCGCTGTACGCGTTTTCATTTGCTTGTAACCAACACCAATGGTTCGCGCTCGTTTCGCTCAAATAAAGAACTCAATGAAATCCACTCGTTAAGTAGCGGGGAGTGCGTTTACTCTTTCAAAATGGCTGCGTGCATCAGGGCTGGCTGGTATGACCTAATTATGATAGCGGTGCGCCGGCAGAGTGCCATGCACCTACTATAAATGGATGCCCGTAAACCAGTCCTGCATGTGCTGCATCACGATTATACCCTCTCGTAATAACAACCAATCCGTCTCACCCTTCCCAGCCACCACCGTAAATGATGAGGAGAGGTGGATGTGCGGAAGCAACGTTTTGTGAACCGCATCTCCGTAACCTCAGCAAAGTGATCGACGTATCGACACCTGCCATCATTTTGGTCCGATTTTATCGTCCCCCTTGTAAAACTTTGGATCGCTGGTAGGGATTAATCGCTAACAGGTCTAATTAACCGCGCTTTACTTTTTACGCAAATTATAATACAGCATTTACCGCGTGAATTTTATTCAACCAAATTGCAGAACTTTTGTCCTTGTATTAATTTCGCGGTTCGGACATCGAAGATGAATAGGAGAGAAGTTTGTTGTACCGAACGATGGGAAAGTTGATTGAAGAAGGTGGTCGCGCCGATCGATTATTTCCTGTCATTGAACACTACCGAGCGATGGAAGTTGTAAACGAGAAGTTTCTTTTCATAATTATATCGTTATTTATATGTGAGATGGTTTTGTAGAGAGGTTGGTCTTTAGGTGTTTTCTTATATATAATATAATTCTTAATAGTTTTTCTTTAAATATAGGAAATGTGAAAAATACCTCGGTTGATACAATTATAGGTTTGTAGAAAGGTTGGTCTTTAGGTGTTTTTTTATATATAATATAATTCTTAATTTTTTTTTTTTTTAATATAGGAGATGTGAAAAATACCGAGGTTGACAAAATTATAAGTTTTGTAAAAAGGATGGTCTTTAGGTGTTTTCTTATATGTAATATAATTCTTAATAGTTTTTCTTTAAATATAGGAAATGTGAAAAATACCGAGGTTGACAAAATTATAGGATTTGTAGAAAGGTTGGTCTTTAGGTGTTTTCTTATATATAATATAATTCTTAATAGTTTTTTTTTAAATATAGAAAATGTGAAAAATACCTCGGTTGACAAAATTATGCAGAATATTCTGTATAACGTGTTAATAACATAAGCTTCGCATTCGTTGCGTTGTTAGGAAGCTTCGTTCTTAACACTTTAAGCGCTACGTCGATTTTGGTCGACTTTCAATTAGGCTCCACGTTACTGATTAAAAAACATTTGGTCATAAGATAGCTAAGAATTTAAGAAGAAAATTGTAAAAGCCTGCAAATAAAAATAGTATCTTTGTTTAACATGGTTTAATAAAACACATTCCTAAATTATAAAGTATTATTGTTTAAAATTGATACCATAGACATGATAAGATATATAAAATAGAAATTATTCGGTTAATATAACTTTCAATCAACGAATGATTTTAAAAAAAAAAAAAGAAAATTGTATAAAGGCATTTTGTTCGATCTACCTTACTTTTTGTACGAATATTTAACATATCTGCCCAATCAGTGGATATCGATAAATGGGGGAATTAAAACGACTAATTAGTCGTAATTAACAGTGACGGGCAATAATTCGAACCGTTGCTCGTAAATGACATTTTCGGTAGTTTATCGTAGCGCTGAATATATAATTGAACAATTTAAACGTTCGATCAGAAATTTTGTTCGCATCGCGTCAGTTGCAGCACCGTGTAAGCGCTGGAATCCCGTATGATGGTGATGCTTCTATTCGTAGATGAACAAGAGGCAAAAAAGGTGGGTGTGTGTTATACAGGGTGGATTCCAATGATCTTCAAAGTGATTGACGTATCGACACGTGCCATCTCTTTCACCTGGCTTTCTCGTCACTCGTACAATGAAATTTCAGCTTTTTCTATTTGCGATTTTCAATGTCGAATTAATGAAGCTCGAAGGGATACGCGTTTCAAGCGAAATTAGCTCCGATCATGGCAGTTTCAGACTTGCAGACTTCATTCGGAACGCGGCGATCAAATTTTATAAATCGAATTTTTACGAAAAAAATTTCCGACCATGTTTTAACAGGTATAACAATGTTGTTTCATGGGATTCGATAATATTTTACCTCTACGATTTTGTTATCTTTAATTGCGATATATCGACGTAATTGAGACGTGGAATACTGCTCATTAGCAATCCGCGTATTTTGATCTGCATTGCTAAATTTGGGATTCGTGGAGTGTGTTAACTGATACGTTTGTAATTGAATTGAAGTTTGTTATTATATTTTTGGAACATTCAGTTTGTTCCTCGCGTAATCGAAGGTTTCAGTGAATGGGTTTTTTCGTATGGTTTTCACGTAATACTGTATCCTGCAGTGTTCTATTACATAATAAAAAAACACACAGAGGACGAATGAGGTGTGTTATTGAATTAAATAAAATAACAGAAAGAATAATATTCAAATTCAGTTTAAAATAAACTTAATGCTTGTCACGTATCACTTCATTCTCTGAAGCCTTCAATTATTTAAGTTCAAATTCAGTCAGATTGTAATGCTATCTTTTTCGTATTCGTTGTTATAAAACAGGTTGTATACTAGAAAATTTACATTCAATTTTTCCATAAATATCTCGTGGATAGCGTTAAAAAAATATTCGGCAACATTGACTAAACATACACGAAATTTGAACTCGTCCGATTGTAAGTAGTATAGTCCCTGTATGATGTGCCGTATATTCGCGTTGTCTTATTCTATTGAATACTCTATGTCATATCAGTGACTAAAATTTCATTTCCCATTTAATTTTGACTAATCTTTGCAATATATTTTACAGACATATTACTTGTTTTTTTTTTACAGTGAATGATATTAATTGAGCGTATAGGAAATTTAAACCCGTCTAAGTAGTATAGTCCACGCATGATGCGCCTGGTCTACCCGCAGTGTGTTATTCCACTTAATACTCTATACCACGATATTAACCAAAATATAATTTTCTGTTTTATTTATATAAATCGTCTCCATATATTTCACAACACAGTATTTATTTTTTACAATGAATATATTTGTAATAAATAAAAAACATTGGTAGAATTGGTCAGAAGTTTTTGTTCACTTCGTATCGTATTACCCATAGATTATTTTTGCTCAAATAATATTATTCATTCTTTATTGTACACATATTCAGTTCTATGGATTTCATTCAGGACGTGAAAAACAAATTTGCAAATCAAATTTTCACACAAAAGTTTGCGTAAATGTTTAAACGTGTGGAACAATGTTGCTTTAACGAAGTTCAATAATTGTGCGCGACGACGGTTCTGTTATAAACAATTGTGATATATCGTCGTTATTGAGCCATCGAACTTTGCTCATTAGCAATCTGCATATTGGGATCATTATACGACGATCCTTTGATTCGTGCACAAACCACTTTACGTATGAATTTGGTGATTAGAAACTATTGATTAGAGCCCGGTAATTATGCGAGACTCAAACCGCACGGTGTTAAAGTTTTGATATAGCGTGTGTTAATTGTCATAGCAGATACACGATTTAGAACTCGTGATAAAACCTAAGAAATAGAAACAGAAAATAGCAAATATTTAAAACTGATATTAAAAAAAAAAATAAAAAGAAGAGCAATTGGAATTATTGTGTTAGTGTATATGAAACTGTCGAACTTGAACAGTGTG
>SMSQ01019307.1:0-21156 GCA_019453375.1 Ctenoplectra terminalis | reverse complement strand
CCATGCGAAATAAATGCGTTCCGTTCCCGATGTTCCCAATAATATTCGATAAATCTGGCCACCGGCTGTACTCGCATTTTCTTTGGACCCCCGCCATTTTCTCTTCGCCCGACTACTTAAAGATTTACGATACGCCGGATTTGCACGCGAGATATTTATACCACCCTGTCAGGACTGTCGTTCCTGTGGCCTGGTGTGCGCCACAGGCTTTGTGCACAGGTAAGCTTGTTTCGGCTACCTGTTCGTGACGCTCGATCGTGACAATTCGATTCGGCTTTATCCACAGTTAATTCCGGCAAGTCTGCGTCGTCGGTTCGTAATTGAATCGTCACGCACCGTGCAGGACCATCGATTACTTGTCGCGGAATCGGTGTGCACGTAGCAGAGGCCGCGGCTAAATACGCTACGTATTTACCCGATATACGCTTCGGCCCAGTTACGATATCGCAGCCGGTATCGGGACCGGTCGTGTGCTTATTACATTCAATTACAGGCGCACGGAAATCGGCCTCAGAAATTACGTGTCATCGGGAACGTCGACAGCCGCGACCGCGTTGACAACAGTTTCCGCGTTGACAACAGTTTCCGCGATTTTGACGCGTCCGATGTCGTGTCGTTCGAGTACACCAACCATCGAGTGTCGTCTTGCGTGATTATACGCTGATAGGAATATACGCGTGTTTAGACGGGATTTATTAACACGATTACCGTTCCGTGCATCGTGCGTGACGTAGGCACGAGTATAATTAACGTTGAAGAATTTTTATCAAAGCAGATCGATGTTTGGCATTCATAGCGGCATAATGTAAAAAGTTTCAAATTAGCGTGTATTAGATATTTTTAGCTTTCCATAGTTTTGTTGGGAATGAAGGAAACACGGGTAAAATTGAGCGATTTGTTAAATAAAAGTAATTAATAGACCGAGGAATTTTATTTATATGTTATTTATGTTTTTGCTTATTACGTGAATTTTGTGTATTTTTATGCCTTAAAATTTCCCACGAATGCATAAGAATACGCAGTCTACTTAACTTCTGACCGCACCTTCTGTCCTTACCATTCTTTTTTCGCAAGTCGAATTAAAAATTAAGTTTATGTGAAACTTAGCGGGTTATTATGGTGACTATTATAGTTTAAACTGACAATAAAATTTGTTACGCTATCATTGCCATTCTTTCGGTAACATTGTTCACAAATATCATCTGTTCCGAATTATCAGTGGATCAGCGTACTACACAGGTACTTTAAACTTTTATCAAAGTTATTAGTTCCTCTCGAGTAACACAGCTCGAGAGAATCCTAGCGCACAATCGATCTATCTTACAACAATACAGCGAACTTTAATATTTCGTTTATCACTGTCGAGCTTAGCGAGCGTCCTTTCCACCGTTTCCGGTTGTAGTCGAGAATCAAAAGGCGGGAGCAGAGAGCTACGTGCAATCGCGAAGCTCCCCTGTATAATGCATAAACTTTAACGATATTACACGATTTTCATTCGCTCGCGCGACAACTCTTACACGGTAAGACGCAATATTACATATTACGAAAGTTACGAGTAATTTCCCCGCGCGATACCGTTTCGCCTCCCCTCTCTCTCTTTCTCTTTTGCTCGAGCGCACTTTATTGAAAGGATAAAATCCTTATATCGTAGCGATGCGTCGTGATTGCCCGACGTCATTTCATTTTTCCAATAAACCTTTTACGGCCGAGAGGCGAGTCTCTTTCTCTCCATTTTTTTTTCCTCTCCGCCTTTCTGCAACCCTCTTTTGCCCGTCAGTCTCTTGTGCATTGCTCCGTTCCGTTCGCTTGTTCGCATTATGAACGAGAGAACAAATAGGAATAAAGGGGGGAAAGTGCGAAGGGAATAGAGTGGCGGATCCGGAAACGTAGCTTGTATAAAAGAAGGGAGATCGGAGAATGATAAGCGGATCAGCTGTAATGCAGTAGATCTTGTCGTTTCGCTAGTCAGGCTTAAAGGACTCGATTCGTTGACTCGATGACTGGTTGGTAACGTTTGATCGATCGGGATGGAAGGGATTATTCCTTTGGATGGTTGTTTCGAAAAATCATAAATCGAGAAATTAGCAATTTTTCTTCTCATCGCTTGTGATATCTTTTTTTAGGTTTTATGTTTTTAAGCTCGAAAACTGGTTTAATCTGTTGCGTTACGATTTTCTCAGTGTCCATATACGTTAACGATAAATTATTTAAATTATTACTTTAACGCTGTGACAAATGCGAAGCATTGAAATATTACGCGTATTCTGTATTTGCTAATTTTCAATCTTGTAAATTGAAATTACCGTTGAAGTTAAAATTAAACTTTATCATAAATATAGCGCGACTTTGTTGTATCTGAATCATAATCTGTGCCACGAGTCCGACTCGTGATTATAGGGCAAAGGGTTAATTGAAATAGAATATGTTTCACGCTATGAATATTTACCTTTCCTATGACACTTTGCAAATTTGATGCTTTTCGCGAACATGTTTAGCTCGAGTTAACTTCCGGCGCGTCTTCATCGTCTATTAATGCAACAGGAAGTAGTTTCCAACGTGGATATTCGTCGAACCTATTGGGAAAAAAGCGATAGAGCAATAACAGCATCTTTCATGGACTTTTCTTCAGGGTTTTATGCCGTCGTACACCTTGTCGATATAATATAATATTAGACGATTAAGTGTTATAATAAACTGAAGAATCTTGGAACGATGAGCATCTAGAGCGTTAGAAAAAGCTGATTACGAAGCCGATAAAGTGTAATAAAGTGTATTTTGCAATTAAGGATTACATTATATCGTACTGTAATGAGCTTAACTTGCAACTTCCACTATATAATACTCCACCTTCAACCGCTTGACCCGACCTCTTCCCTTCCGAGCGCCATCATCTTACAACTCTCTATTTCTATTTATTATTAAATATTTCCCTTATCGACCTCCACCATTTCGACGTCAAAATTTTATCAAGACGCCACTATTAATATCGAAATTTGTAATTTAATTACATAAACTCAACACTAGAATTATTAAAGTAATCAGAATAACCAGTTCGTAATTTTTTCATAGATATTTTATAAATTTACTACGGTGCCTTAGGAAGAATTTTCCGTGATTTCCTGTTAAAAATATAAATAAGGTCTGTTTTCACTGCTTCATATATTTTTTATGTACCTTTCATTTTAATTTTTACGAGACAAATACTTTAATCACCGGTAGTTCTCGTGCCAAGATGGACGCAACGTTACAAAAACTTCGTCTAATTAATATCGTTCTTATTTTTCCTTAATATTTATTCCTCCATAATTTTATCACTCATAAAAGTAGAATAAAGTTGTCTAATATGGGGGTGATTCTGAATACGAAGAGATGTACTTACAGTTTCGTCATTTTTATTTACGCGCTAAAAGACAATCACGCGATGGTCGTCAGTATTATAATTAATATAAAATATGAATAAATATTAATATTCTCCACATTCGTAACTCTTCCCACGTTAGGAAACTTTTCTCTGTTATGAAAGCAAGATTTAAGTAACATCGCTAAAAGGTATTAAAAGTGATACGCAACGATATAAATCTTCGACTTAACGCGAGTCACGTTACTTTCTTCGCGCACCAAACAACCCCATGAGCCGCCAGTGCGGGGTCGAGAGGATGGCTGGGTTGCTCCAGAACAAATTCGTCGGTGAATTACTTGCCTTCCCGAATTCCCGGCCCCCGGCCACCTACGATAATTTATTTCCCGTGGAATTCGTTGCATTCTGGCTCGGTGATAAATTAAGAGAGGCTCAATTGTTTCAAGAGAACGATCCTGCGGTTGGCTGGCGGCGGTTTGTCGTGCCTCAAAGGCGACCATGCTCAACCCGTTGAAAGAGGTCGAAACGATCATCGTTTCTTCCTTTCGTCGTTCGCAAATTCGCCGAACGATTTCATTCGGAATCGAAAAACGAAGGAAGGAAAGAAACGGAATGAAAGAAGAGGAGAGAAGAAAAGAGAAGAGGGCGAAGGTTTGAAATAGCTCTTTATTCATGTTTCTCTTTTTACTTCCACGTTTCACCGAGAATTAACGGCGAACGTACCGGTCACTTTATTGTAACAAATGGATAAATTATTTGGCTGATGAGAAACGCAATTAAGTCGACATATTTTTAAATGGGAACGGAACGAGAGATTAAAAAAGAAAAGGATTTGCGTATAATCGAAACCGCGTTGTTCGAGGAAGCACTGTACCGGAAATTCGCCCATTTAAATTATCGTATTAACACGAAACTTCGTACTTTCTTATAAAAATTTTATAAATTTACGATGATGTATTTTTGGAAATTTTCTATGACTTTTTGTAAAAAATATATACAAAGAATCGTTACCCTTATTATAGATACTTTTTGGAATACCTATCATTTTTATTTCTTTGATACAAATAAGTCTACTTTAATCGTTGATAGTTCCAGTATTAATCCTTCGCCTTTCTTTCTTTGAACTGTAATAAACAATAATTATTCCTAAAGAATTTTTTATCTCCTCGATCAGTACTCGCGGTCGTAATCCATCGCGCGAAGACGCTTTCTGAAACAGCGAGAAGTATAGTGTCTCGTGATCGTGGCCGGTAATCGTCGCGATACGAAGATACGGGACGTGACGAAATATTATGAGAGAGCGTAATGGTCGCGTTATCGGACGTGCTCGTGCGACGCGAACGCCATTGGAGACCCCCATAACTAATGGAGAGATTCGAAATGGGGGCGCGGCGGCAGCGGAACGGACGTTTAATGGATCGAAAAATTTGCATAACACGCGTTTAATGTATCCTCTACCTCTGCGATGGAAATATCACCGATGCTTTTGTGCACGTCAGATCGCGAAATTAGGGGCACGGTGTACCGATGCCAGAGAATCGAGCGACGCCATTTTGTTCATTCGGGTCGTGCGTGACGTGGAAATATCTACGCTTTTGATAATTGGAGCGGAATGAACGACACAAGCTGTGTATGGTATGTTGCGTATCGTTCAGCAGGCTTTTCAACGGCTATAATATTGCAAAATGACTCTAAGCTATGCAAACTTGGTTTTTGATTTGATTTTAGAAACTGTTGCTACGATCTCGTAATCATTTTGTAAGATTATTTTTATTGTTCTTAAATGTATTTGGAACTATTGAAAAAGGTACGAAAATTATTTGCCATATTATTGCATAGTTAGAATTTTTTTTTTTCCGATCTTGATATTCGTGAGGTTATAATAGAAACAAAAGGTACAGCTTTTCTCCTTAACCATCGATCAACTTCCTCGAGCACTTACCGTAGCTCATCCTAATCGTTAATAATTATTATTACACCCAAGTATTTATACGAGCAAATGAGAATCATAGTGCTCTAAGTTAAAAAACAAATTTTAGCTACGCCATAATTTCACATCCTAACACTTTATACCTAGTATCATAATGGACCTCAATTTTTATTTTTACACCAGTACGATTCTCAACCATACACCTCGCAACGAAGTATTTAAAACCAGAATCGAACAGACAAAACGATCTTAAAAAAGACAAAAAAAAAAAACTTATAAAAGAATCATAAAAACGGAAAAAAAACATGGCTCGGCTTAACGACCGTTTCAAAACCACCCCCGAGCCTGGATCAATCGCCAAAATATTACATTTCCGAAAACGATATCAACTTCGCTCATTCTCATCCATCCCAGTCGCATTACACCGCAATTAATAGCCATTCCCTTGCATTTGTCGTTGACAAATTGAACCTCGCTAAACCGTCCGACCTCCCCTTGTCGTTCCGCTCGCGAAACGAAAGACAGGCCGGCATTTAATCGATCTTTGAGTCCCGTTTAAGCGATTATCAGGGCCCGGTCCGTGCACCTGCACCTACGTCGCGCTTTCTACGCCCTCGATATAAATTGAGAGCAATTAAATCGTTCGAAGCGATCCATTACGAGTGACGAGCGAAGTCGGACGCGAAGTAAAAGGCGGCTGAGAAGACAGGTTCACTGGTTCTGCGTTCCGAGACGGTCAAAAGGCGTCGGGAATAAAGGGAGTGGGACAAGAATAGGGACGAACAAAGGAGACGGGACAGCCGTGCGTGCAGTTACTTACGCGTATACGTGAGCGCGTGTATACGAATATCCGGGTGTCTCTATGGTGGCACGAAGAGGTCGGTGACGAGGGTCATCCGGTTGCTCCTTTTGCAAATACTTGAAATCGCGTCGCGTCGTCGACCGAGACTGCGCTATCCAGTACGGTTGTACAATGGAATTTTCAATATTGTGCCGGGAGATTGCCCTGATTAATGAGACGACCTGGCCCTTCGAGACACTGTTAGTTACCGCATGCGGCCGACATGTGTATCGCGCTGCCGGATGTTATATTATATGCCACCGATTGGTTTCACCTTGTTAGGTCTGACCGCGATACCGCTGCTAATTGGATTGCTTTGTTGCAATTAAGATGTCAGATTTTCGTGCGATATAGCTTTCCGGGGAGCCTTTAATTCTCTACGATCGAAATTTTGTTCTGTCCTGACGCAATAAACTGTATTGATCACAGTTTTTTTATTTTTATTCGAAATTTAGGTTGCGAATAATCTGGTACAGTTACGAGTGAATTAAATAGGATTTGTAACATTTAAACAAGGTGTGCGTAGAGTCGTGTAAGATTCGAACAAAATTTTTATCGACATAGACTTTCGGTAGATATCGTGGAAACATAGTATAATTTAAGGTTCCTTATAATTTAAACAGTTGATAAATGGTTAAGATTAGGTTCATTTTGTAACTATAACATAAACTTTTTTTTTATTCTGGATTTGTTAAGTATCCGACGATTTATGTACGGGAACGTACATACCTTTCGAGTCGCGTTGCCTTGTAACGCTCTTCTTTTAATAACCGTTTCAAAAATTGTTTACGATAGGATTATGGTAAAGATGGAGTCGAATAGGGTAGTAATTTTAATTCTTGCAGGGTCGTAAATAATCTGCCATTCTTTTGCTCAACAAGTGAAGGAGATCTTACCGGGAAAAAGTAGAGTATTTATTGCTCGAAGTTTACAAGTTCTTAGAATCTGTAAACGTTGAAATTTCCCAAGCGTAGGATAAAAGCGCGTTGTTTAATAGTTGCTGGGAATCAATGAATCTAACAAGGAAGTCAGAAGCTGGGGAAACTCAGCATTGTTCCAAAGTTCTGTCTACCACAGAACACAGGGCAAATACTGCTTCAGCAGTAAGAAAGACGCGCTAAGTGTACAGTGGAAAGCAGGTCGTGATATCTTTCGAAGTTGGTGGTCAGTTTGTTACGTAGCCGGGTAGCAATCAGTTGTCAATCAAAGCCTGTTAAAGCTCGAAGCTATTAGTCTTCGCGGATCCAAACTTAGAACCGTTCGAGTTTCGAGAAATATTCCGATTCGATATATATATTTGGAATATTAATATTTTCATCGGATTAGTGAATAAACATACTCGATGGTTGTTTTGTTAAATAATCTGTTTTTAGTATCGGGAGATAATTATGTAATTAATCGAACGATGATGGAATAAATTAGATTCAATGATTTGTGTAAGGGGAAGTTCGTTTATCAGGTTTGTTAGCGAGGTTATTATAATTAATTGTTCCATACAACAAAGTAACGAAGCCACGGTCAACAGCTTTATTTATGAAATCAAACGAACGTATAAAGTGAGCAACAGGTATAGTAATCATGAAACTGTTCGACGATATCTCCCATTCTTCGTGAATATCGTTCGCAATAAAAAATATTAAAATATAAACAGGCAAGATAAGCTTTATTTTGAAATTTCTATTAATTCTCCCAGCATAAAGTTCCCCATAAATTTTTGTTACAATTTTTATCACAAATATTATTTCGTACAGAGCAAGTTGGGGAGTGATGGACCATTTTGTTTTTTTTTTTCAAATCAGTCCATCGTAAATCCAATTAACATCGCAGTTTTCACATCGCATAACATAACAGTATTTATAATATTAATATTAATACTTAGCACGTTACACAAAATAGCTGAGAAAGGAACATTTCACAGTCTATTCAAAGCCTATACAAGATAAAGTCATCTCACTCACAGTGTCATCTTGCTCAAAACTACCCTACACATTAAAATTAGTATCACAAATACAATATGCTACATTACACAAATTGATCTTCGATTTTTCACGTTACCGATACCTCCTATTTTACACATCAACACCAGTAACAAACACGCACAGCAGTCAAAGGATTGTCTTAAAGTATCCTCCTGTGTCCGCCGGGAATTGGGACCCTTATCCCTAACCGATGAAATTTAATAATTGACCGTGGGCATAAATTCGACTCGTTCAGTTGGAGGTAAGGCAAAAGGGATTCGCTTAGACACGCGATAATTCGGAATTCCTTTCGCGATTTCACAGACGCGCGATCCCACGCGACGCGTTAAAAGAACGAAGGCGGAACGGGCTTTGGAATTTCCTATCCTCCCGTCTGCCGTGCCAGAATACTTGCATCACTGAATACTACTGGCTGCCCAAAGGGGGACTTTTCCGCAAGAGAATTCCTCGATACGAATGCCTGCGGGGTGAAACGGCTAGGAACAGGCTTGCTTGCTTGCTTAATACTTAGACACTAGAATTACGCGAGTCGTTCGAGATCAGATGAAACCAGAGAGAGAGAGAGAGAGAGAGAGAGAGAGAGGGGAAGAGAGAATGTTTTCGTTTGCAACCTGTTACAACGGAAAGGAATACACAGATGAATTCCGTCCAATGCGGGTAAATTCGTTAATTTCTCGCCAGGGATCGTCCAGAACTTCCTTTCCTGCGTTCCACGCTGTAGATGACTCGACTGGTAATATCATTTTCAAGACTTAACTTCCTCAGACTTAGCAAGAGCCGCGTCAGACTTCCTTTACCTGTCTTTGAGTCCCGCGGGCTTCAAATCTTTTGCGTTAATTAGCTCGTATTTTGATCGTGTAATTGCAGGGTTTCGTAAAAGTATTCCTGTGTTGGTTAAACGCAACCACAATTCGTTTATGGTGTAATTACTTTGGTACAGTCTTCTTGGGAGTAGTGTTCTGTCTTGTATAGATTTATGTTACTTTTTTTCACTCGTATTTACAATGCCGCTCATGGACGGTGATAAATTTGTCAGTTTGATCAATCTCTAGCGATGGTACTTAAATGTTACTGAAATAGGTAACTTAATGAAAATTTAATGACTGAAAGTAATATTTGTTATCTTCTTAAACACTCGACGCATTGTAAATTGAAATTATCTGTTGATCAAAAATTGCCAATAGTGTATTAAAATGAAACAAACGATTTATAAAAGGACACTGTTTAAATTAACCATGGTAGAAGAACATCATTATTCAATCCATAGCTTAGCTATTGAGTAATATTAGCTATTAAATAATCAAAATATAAAGAACTTTTCAAATAATAACACAGTTCCATAAGGTTTGACTCTTACGGACTTTAACGTCATTTTTATTCCACATTGGTTCAGTAATTTATTCACAATATTTAATTTTGTCCTAGTATAATAATCTGCTACACTTAGCTGTGACAATAACAATTAAATAACAAAATTATAAATTATATTCTGTCAAAAATAAGCAAGTGTCTCGATACTTTTCAGAGGTAGTGTATATTTGTTGTGTATTCTTTATCCAGGTCCAATTTATTTTCAATCCAATCGCGTTTGCAATTTTTTTACAAAATTTTTTACATCGAAACATTCGAAGAATTCGTTATTAATGCATGGTTGCTCTTGTTTCAATTTTATATCGTAGCTTCGTTTTTATTAAAACCGTAAAATATAAAAAAAAAAAAAAAATAAAGAACGATTGGATCGAGATCTCGAAGATCGTAGCGGGATTAATAATAGCTACCGAAAAGATACCGGTACAGTAACGTTCCCAGCCAGTCCTCTTATTGGCTATTATTTTGAAGGATCTCCTTCGAAATACAAATTCTATTTTCAAAGCAACATTGATCCTCTCGAAAGCAAAGCAGATCACTTATCGAGTCCATTGGGATACCTCAACAGAACTCACCGATCGGACGGATAACCCTTTAATTCAAGATTCCTCGGTTGAAAACTCAGCTAGAAAACTTTAATCGACAAAAGAGCGAACCTCTAAGCTCCTTCCATTTTACTTTCTAACGAGACAGGAATCTTGAAAAATCTTTTATACTTGGAGAACGTGGAAGCATCGTTATTCGTTTCATCGTAATTCGCTTGCGCGTAAAAGCGGTGGCCCTCTAAACAAGAATAATCTGCTCCATCCTGGACAAAGTGGCTCGCCCCATTATACCGGTCGACGTCATCGATTTTACGCGGATTCCAACCACTTCCGTTCCCAACGCGAATCCCACTAGGATTCTCGCGTGCACGCCGCCAACGACTTAATTAAAAGATTCACGGATAATCCTGGCGGGAATAATCGGTGCATTTAGCATGCAAATGGCCGAAGAAATCAAACGCGTCGACCTGCGATCTGATTCTTTTTAACATTCAACCCGGCGTTCCCATCCTTTGGCCGATTATTCTCCCGGAAACGGGGGTAATTCTAACGAAGATTTCACGCACACGTAACCGACCGCTCTCGTGTTCACGCTCGGGTGATGTTCCCGATCTCTTCCTCGTCCCATTAATTTCTCTTCTTTCCTTCGTCAAACGTACACTCGCTATCACTGTCGTCGTCGCCGACACGAGGGTAACGCACGATGGAGCTCGCTTTCCAGATGCGTCGTTCTTCGGCTTCGCGGATGGAGGGTCGTTGCTTCAGTCGGCTCGGAGCGCAAGGATACGCTCTTCACTGAAGGGCATTCGTATAGAATCGTTGACGACGTAATTAGGTAATTCGTCGGGAATAGGGATGGAACGGAAGATTTCTATGAAACGTCTCGCGTTGAAGCGAGAGATGGTTTTTAAGCGTGAAGTGTGACTTTTACGTTTCGAGGCTCGGATTTTGAGAGCGTGCACGTTCGCGTGGATCGCAGGATGATTAAATGGCCGAAGAGTATTTGGGTATGCGCGAGTGTGGGTTGGATCGGCTCGTCGACGGTGAATATTTTAAAAAAATTGTATTTTTCCAGTTTATTTTATTTCGTTTCGTCGATTGTTAATACAGACGAGAAATTTGTCGGGGAGGGTGTGACCTGTTGAGGGCGAACGATTGGAGAGATTCGATTTTTTTAATTTATTCTATTTAGTTTTGTTTATCGTTGATGTAGATAGGGAATGGTTGAACAGTGAGCTATCTGGTTGATTCGTTTCATGCGTAATTTTGCTGTTACTTGTCAGGATAGATAATTAAGAGTACTCGATCGTTCGATGCAAACAGCGAGATTTCACGTAAAATATGAAATTGAAAAAAAAATTGATACCAGCGTGAGAGTAGGAAACGTATTATCAACGACAACGTGTTCGTAGCTTTAAATAAATTTTATTTGCGTATTTGATGGGATCAACGTTTAATATTATGGCGGACTCTCGAAACTGAGCAATTACCGGACGTATATGTTGCCGGTCTGCTAAATAAATTGAACGAGGAATTAATAAAAACGCAGACCGTTTATCGTGAATATGGAAATACGTTTTGTTTCAATTAAAATAACGTCTGTTCGTGCATTCCTAAAAAGGATATTAATAAATACCAGGATAGTGGATCGCGAGCCTTCGTGTACGCCGGTTAAATAAAAAACCGGAAAAACTACGTGCCCAACTTTTCAAACGTAATGCATCAAAATTGAAACAGTTAACAAAACCTTACGATTTCACGTTGAAAACAAAAAAAATCATTCTCAATTCCCTAACAATTCGACAAATCAAAGTCGTATCGGCAAACGAATTCGAAAAACCTGTTTAATCTTCGAATTCAAAGCATCGGGGTAAATAATCGACAAATTTGAAAAATCCAATTTAATCCTTCTCGAATTCAATGCTTCGAAATCGAAACAAACCATCGTAACTACAAAACACCAACGCATCAAACCACCCTCTGAAAAGAGGCAAATAGAGAGAAAAAAAAAGAAACAGACTATCAACCAAAGTGACAAGGAAGCTGAATCGATGAATCACAAGTGGTTGATACCGATATTCAGAAAAATCTCTATCTAAAAGTCGGACACCCACGCAACGATAGAGCAAGAAAGAGTCATCTACGGACAGAGAAAGCACATAGAACGCGCGTTAGGGTAGGAAAGTTTCGAGACGCGGACGCAATTGGTGGCGGAAGCGATGAGTGATCGGCAACAATAGGAGTCAATCAGGTGAGCGTATTCACGTGAGTGAATCGGTTCGATTATCCGGTACAGGACGATCAACGGTGCAACGGGCCACGGTTTCACCATCGGCGTTGCATCAAAACCGCTTTTGGATTTGCTACGGTCGCGCGCCCGGTCTGCGTGTTTCGTCGAGTGGTTAGGCGCGATGCCGGCCACGGTCGGAGTGAACTAGAACCGTTGCAATGACGTTACCGTAATAGGGTCCGATTAAGATGCAAATTCGGGGCCCCGGTTCTCCGCTTGACAATTTAACCCGGTAACCGGGCTAATATTAAATAAAATGCAGGTCGGACCACCGTGGCGAGGGTAGACGCCGAGGGAAAAGCCAGTGGGAGCAACCTTCGAAGGACGATGCTTGAAAGCGGCTAATTCTCATTTTGAGAAATTGTTATTAAATTTTCTCCTGCTCCCTGGTGTGTCTGTCTGTCCCGTTCTTGTTCCAGACCCTCGTCTTCTCGCTTTTCTGGACACCCTTCCGTCGTGACTCTTTGTTCCCTTTCGATGCGAGCTTCTTTTTGATCCTTGTATCTATTTCAAAGACGCTAGGTGCGATTGAGAATGTTTTGTGCGATTTTCTTTAAATTACTATTTAAAGATTACTATTAACAGAATAGTATAGATTCTGAGTTATTGGTAATAGGAATTGACGTACAGGTCAAACCAATGTTATTTGTGGAATATCGAAATCCTAATCTTACACCACGATATGTTTCAAATCCTGAAAATCCGATATATATAAAAAATATATTTTCGTATATCTCTGAAACTAAGACAGAGTGGCGGTAATATGTATGTAAAAAAAAAAATTGTTCAGAACAATGAACTCGACGACACGTTTAAAAATGGTTGAAATCAACGAGATGGTTATGCTTCTAAATAATTACCCGGTTTTATTCAAGGTTAGGTGTAATAGAATGTTTAAGCTCGATACACTGTTGCAACTTTGTTACTTAACATGACATCTAATATTGGTTTAAAACTATCGTCAAAGACTCCTCACCGTTCTTCCCGGTACACGGTCTCTTTCGCGTTCATCGAATTATTTCCACGGGGTGGGCAACGTTTGCCGTTCGAACGATGGAACGCAATTATTTGAGCTCACCGATAGTTAACCGCGGCAAATTCTGAAGGCGGCACCCGCCGCGAAACTTCCACCGCTCCGGGCGTTTATTACTCGAAAGTGAATTACACAATGCTCCTTCTTCGCGAACCTCTTGCTTCTTTTCCCTCGTTTTCTTCCGTCCCCTTCATCCCCGATGCTTCGCCGTGGCGTTTCACAGGCGGTGATCGTTTTTCGGGAAAATATCGACCCACCGAGCGGATTAATTCGATGGCCGCTAAAAGCTCCCGGAATTTCGTTCGACGACGCCGCCAGCCAGCCGTGCCTTTGTGCCGTGCCAGATACCGCGGTTACTTACAGCTAATGCGAAAATAATTAAGTTGAACTTTCATTTTCCCCGCTGTCGCTTGGATTCGCGCGGAATTTCAAAGAGACACCAGGGAACAGAGCGAACCGGCGTGCATTTTTAATCGCGCGCCAGTCAAATGTCTAGCTGCGGCGCGCGTGAGCCAGCAATGTCCCCGTGTGCTCGTTACATTAGGTAATTGGGTCACTAATCAGCCGAGCGTCGCTTCGTCGCTCGTCGAGAGGCGGAAAAAATCTGTAGGTTTCGAGCACCGGTTCGCGAGCTTCGTCCCGTTTCAAAGGAAAACTTCTCACTCGTCCTCGTGAAACTCGTCGAGAGCGTACTTCGATCCCGATATTTTTGTACACGAGCAGGCTGTCGCTGGTGTGTTCGATGCTAGGTGCACTTTTAGGTGCGAATGAGATTGTTAGGCGATGATTCTCTGGCAATTTGTCGCGGTTGTTTGCGTGGAAGGAAAGAGGAAGATAATTTTGAGATTGTGAGAAGTTTGTTGGGAGAACGTGGATTAAGGGTGGCGAATTTTTGGGTTTGTGAATTAACAATTTTGGAAGCAATATAGATGTATATATTTAGTAACTTCATCGATTATACGCGGTTCTGTCGATTTTTCTGGGACGAGGTATAATTAGAAAAGGGTATAAAAGTACTATTTATTCCGATCGTTGCATTTCAGAAAGGAATCTACAAATTATTCAATATTGAAATATGATTAAAGTATATTGTCGCTGCGAGCTGTGGATGGTTGGTGGATTTGGATCGATATGAAATATTTCTTATCGAAGTAACAAAATTTTAAGCCGACTGTTCGCACAGTTTTAATAATTCAAAAGACTCGAATTGTATTAAAAATCGAGTTGTTTCAAAACTGATCGCTTTGAATGCACTCCTGGAGATTGATTTACAATATCGATATCAAGCTTTTTATGTTCCTTCACATATACATACATACATAATTCCTGATGCAAAATTACTCTTGAAACGCCTCTTTGCATAATTTTCACGGAAAATGAAGCAAGAAGCCGTGCAGAAACGTAAGTGGCTCGAATTTTCGACCGCTAATCCGGCGTGTGCGTCTCGCAATAAAAGCCGACGGTGGTGCATTACCGGCGAAATGCTTGACTCCGCTTAGGATGACTGTGGGCGAGGAAAATTCAGACCGAGGAAGCCTCAGAAAAGTGCAAATAAGATTACACGCGTCTTGGAGCAGGCGCGGAGTCACCTTTCGGCTTCCTTTGGCCCTCAGACCGCGGAGCTGAAACAAAGGTAGCTAGACGACTGCACGGCGCTCGAAATGGAGGAAGGAAACGCGAGCTAATGCTCATCCAGCGTAGAACACGTGTATACTTTTCCGTTCCCGTTCGCGTGTTTCCTGAAATTGATCTTCGAAACGACCGACAGTTCTGGAATGTGCTGGAAATTCGCGATTTATCGTCGCGTTTCATTTATGCGAGTGACACGTGTGGTTTTGTTTATGTTTGGAATTGAATGAGGGTGCGTTTGAATGGTTCGCTTGTGATTTATCGAAGTCTTTTTTCGATTTAGATTTATCGTTTGAGGTTGCAAGGTTTAAGTGGAAGGTAAAGTCTTCGGATGATTTCACTCTTGTAGATAGTTCATCAAGTTTCTCATTAGTTCGTGCCAGTTTCGATTAACCAAGTTACGGTGACGATGATACGTGTATTCTTCGTTCCTAAACGATTTACAAAATAATAATGGAATTATTAATTCTATCTGGATTTTACAGTATCCTGAATATTTTCTCTTTTTTTAAACCAAAGAGCATACGTGTAACAATTATACAACACACAACTCGATTGCATAACTGGGGCACAACGATAAGCAAAATTATAAAAGTAAACCAAAAACATGGTATACACAGCGTAAAACGATTTTGCTGTAAATTTGATTTTATTTTTATCGATTTTGCCGCTATTATCGCCATTCGTTTCACCGCTCTTTACACGGCTGCCGCCTATCACGCTGCAGAATTCACAGTTTTCGGTGTCAGAGTTAGCTTTCAGTTAGATTTTCTTCCAAAACGCAGCTCCGCCGACTGCTGTAATCATAAATTCTCTCCAAACACCGACTTCGACTCCGCAGCTCTGTATCAAACTCCTTTCAAGTATCCATGAGGATTAACAGAAACGCGGTCGGTAGCGCGAAGAGATCGTCGCTCTGTAACAATAACACGTACCACCTGCGAAACTTGAAGCCTCGTGATCGTCGCGACAATAGACACCAGCTTTTCGTTTCCAGAGAAGCCCGGACAAAGGGACACGGTAACGCGGAAAAATCGTAATCTCCAGAGCCGCTTACAAGTTTCCCTCGGCCGGTTGACGAGGTCGTAAATACAGGAGGAATGGAGCCGAAGTGGGTCGAGGTGGATCCACGGTTTGACATACGCCGGCGGAATTACGAGACCATTGCTCGATGAACTGCGGGGGTTAAACTCCGCGGAAAGTATATCGCTGCCTGGAAGACCGAAAGTTCCACGCGAATGCCAGTTTTCGTCCGTTTTCGCCCGTTTTCGAGCGTATCTCTGGCCAGCTTTCCGTGTCGTTTGCTCTCTTTCCTCGTCTCTTCCCAATGTTGTGTTTGTTTCTCTCTCTCTTTCTCTTTTCTGGTGTTCGGTCCGCTTCCGGCCCGTCCACGGGTCCATTGTTCGCGCGATTTTCACGGTTCAAAGGCGACGGACAGCCACGCGATGGTCTGCCAAGTTCGCCGACAAACTTCGGCAGCTTTCAAGCAAACGCGGCCGACCGAGGCCGCGCAGTCGACCACAACCGGAACGCGATGGTAAGCCGAGTTCGCGAGGCTCGTGCAAAAATATCGGGCAAAAATGTTGCACGGCGTGCAACGGAGTTTGTTCCTTGTTTTGGTGCCGGGTGAGAGCGTCGGGATGAACTGTTGGGGGTGGCTGGTCTCTGGTGAGCCGGAGCGGAAGGTGGATGTTCTTTGGGCTCCGTGGATGGTTCAGAATTGGTAAGTTTAAGCTGAAGGATTTTTTGCAAGTTTCACGTCCGGGTTTATTTTTTGTGAAATTGTAATCGATCGCGGCGAGAATTATAAAATTAACTCGTTCGAAGGAATATAATTGCGAGGAAAGTCTGAGCTCGTTAGATTCCAGAGAATTAAAGATGTAACCTTTTGTTTCCTAATATTTTTATTATCGGTAACATTTTTTTTTACATAGTTCAGATAAAGCTGATTTTTTTCTGTCTCGTACATAAGGAAATACAGTTTGAAGGATGAAATATATACTTCTATGGAACTAGAGTTCCCGTGATAATGAACCTGCATCTACTATGAACAAGGCACTACTTCGTTTGCGAAATTACTCGACGACAAATAGAATATAATCGAGTTACGTTTTCATCAATTCTCTGCCGTTTCCATTTCACCTGTTTCTAGCATTTTAATAACTATTCGTTTTCTCTTAAAACTCTTTTTTTCCTGCAATTATACACCCGCTACGAATCTTAAAAACTTACAACCAGCCTTTATAATATGCTTCGTGTATTAACAAAGAATTTCAGGAATTTGTAAATTTTATTATTATTTTTCACATCATACATATTCATTTCACCTTAAAATCTTTCTCTTACAATTATACGCTCTCTAAACACCCTCAAATTTACAATCTTCTGTTTTCTATTTTGTTAAATTTCAAAATACAGAATTCTCAATTTTAAATTCTTTGATGTATTTCATGCACGTACACACATTTTCTAGAACGATATTTTACGCTAGCTTTTCCACGACAAAAGTATCAAGAGATCCCTTTCTGAGGTCGGTTCACCTGTAATTTGTTTGCGAGCCGGCTACCGTGGCAATTATCTGCGACGACAGCCAGCAACCAGAGTGTCGGAGCCGACACCTATTTGCGCGGCACTGTTTCCGCGAACGAATGAAAATGAGGTGGCGAAGACTTCGGGAAACTTCCGGGGAACGTTTAAGCTCGACCCTTCGGCTGAGCAAAACGAAGATACCCAAAGACAGTGTGCCGCGCTGCTCGAGGAAGCACGTTTTTTTGCGAGCGTAGAGTGGATTCCTTGTTTTTCCACCTCGCAGAGTGGATTCGCATCAACGGGCGGACGTTTAGTAGTGGTTTCACGTTTACAGATCGTAAATTGTCGAATCCTTCTATTCTGTCACAACTTACGTGTTTCATACGGATTTCTTTTTCTTCTTTTCTTTTTCTCCGCGCGACTCTAACAAGGGACGTCTCTTCTTTTTAATTTTTTTTCTTTTTCCTTTTTTGTTTTAATGTCCCCGCGGAGGATCGATGTTTCCGGCGGTGAAAAATACAAATGGGTTACGCGGTGCGATTTCCTCGGCCATTTTGAACGCTGACAAAGAGGCGATACTAAATCCTGAATATAATGTAACAGGTCAGCTCGAGCGTAGGTGCTCGAACGGTGTCTCGTATAACGACCCGGCTCCATGGGAAACGCTTCCTGAAGACAGTGAAGAATTACCGTGACGCGAGTACACAAAGCGTCGCCCTGGCACGACGCTCGATCGTTAAAGATCTCAAAGCTTTCGTGCTTCTGTAAGGGAAGGAAGGAAAAAAAAAGAAAAAAAACGACGCGGACGTTTCTGTCGCGACGAATCCTGATCACCTCGAAAACGTGTCCGCAATTTATAATGGCTCTGCATTCGCTTTTTCGAAGATTGTTGCGAGGTTGGGTTGTAACGAGTTTGGCGATACCTCGGACTATGATTGTTTAGTTATTTTTAGGTATGAAATAGCTGCGAAATAATAAAAGTTTCAAGATCTTTTTAGATCTTTCTTCCGGGTTAAATTAAATTGAATTTTTGCTTCTCGTACAACGCGGAGTTAGGAATATATACATACGTACACACATTTATGTACATTTCTTCAGTATATATTATTTATATTACATACATTATTTATTATATTTATTGAATCTTTTTGAAAGTTCCATAAGGGTTTCGCTATGTGCTTCAATTCGGTGTTACTACTTCTTGTGCGCAACGGCAATTGGCGAGGAAGCAGTTTACACGAATTTGTATGGATTCTTCTCCACCTCTTTTCTTGGCCGTAAGAAATAAAATATTAGAGGCGCAAATAAATTGATTCGTAATAAATATCAAGAAAAATTGAAATTTACAGAAAAAGAAAAAAAACCGCGTTGTTTAACGGAGCACCATAGTACGAGCAATTCATTTGATCGAAGAGGAGTTTCTTTAAGCATGATGCTTGAAACGTTTATAGTTGATAGCCTTGAATGATTCAGAGTTTAAGTAGGGTACCATAAAGTAATAAGATATTTTCTGCAGGTACAGTTGGTTACGATCTACCGTCGTTTTATTTTTAGAATCTGTTACACCTGCTATTTCAAGCACCATTGAATTAAAGTAAACTCTGACACAGATTCCGAGCTATTAAGGTTCATATTTATACGCGTGTAACATTCTTTGCTTAGACATATCGAAGTTTTAAGACTGGTAACGAAAGAAGTAAAAGGTTTACGCTGTAACTTGCTATTTTGAATGCGTTTAAATCGAACTTTCCGACGTCAAAAATTCCCAAAGCAAAGATTCCGGATAGTTGTAGAAGTTTCGAAGAAAAGGGAAGTAAAAACGAGGAAACTCGAGTTTACGTAATCCTCGGAAAAAAGTGTTGGCAATTTCGTGGCCCTTCGAGGTTCGAGGCTTTTTGAAACTTGAATATCGATCGCGTGCTATTAGATTCACCGCGGTTCGTTGCACACGACCGATCGTTAGAAAGATTTATGCCACGGTCTGGAGATTGATTTACCGCGTGTCCAGGCCTTTCAGAAGTGGACAAATAAACGTTGCAACAAAACGCAGAGAACTGTGCGCGATTAACGCCGCGATGAATTTTACCTCCACCTGTCGTCGTTCTTTTTTTTTTTTTTTTCAATCAATGAAATTTATCGAATCCGCGCAAAAATCGTAGAAGATTCCTTCCCGGACTTCGATCGTTTTTGTTTCAGATCTTTCTGTTGTGAAAATCTGGTAAAAAGTTGAAACACACGTTGGATGTGTTCTTTTTATTACAACGTACATTAATAATTTCTATCCGAGATGAGTTTTGGCTTTCAATATTTCATCACATATTTTATTTAACGCATTGCTCGCCGTTCGGGAAGATCTTTCATTTTCTACCTTATTATTCGTAATAAATAATGCATCGCGTTCGTACTTTGTTCGACAGAGTTTTATTCTATAATACAATGCCTTTGAAGAGAACCTGTGAACTTTATTTTCAAATTTTATATTAATCATAGGATTCTTTAAACATTTTTTTTTTTTATGGTTCAACTTTAATTTATTCTCTCTTTCTAAATATCAGCTGTATATTAGATTATACATTAACACTTTACCGTCGGGGCTCTTTCAGAGAAAAATTTAAATGTACGGCCGGGCAAAATTATGGGTATTTTAGAAGCGCATATTTTCTATCGTTTTAAATGTATAACATACCATTATTTCCTTGTCTAACTTGGGTAAATGAACATTTCGTTATATTTATTCACAATAAAAAAACAATTAAGTTGCTTGTCCTTTTAGCCTAGGTTTATATTGTTTTTATTTACACGAATGTCGAAAAATACATTAATGTGTCGCCGACAGGTTAACCGTTGAGAGATCAAAAATTTTAAGTTTAAAATTTTTCTCCGACACTATCCTTTAAATAAAAAATCCCTTGGAATATAATTAACATAAAGCCTCGAAACGCCGAATGAAATATATATATATTTTTTTTTACAATCTTCAAATATACGTACCAATCTTTAATCTATGCAAAAACCTTTAACTTAAAAAAGCATTTTATTCCACTGGAATAGTAATGGTAGCATTTAGATTCATTAAAAAATTTCAATTGGAAACTTACAACCCTTCCACCCACAGCTATCTTCGTGTACCAATTCGACGGAATAGCTGCGCCTGCGTCGGTCAGGGCATATTTACATATTTATATTTCTCGCACGCACGAAACCGCGCGGCTCGTATTTGTTTAATAAATACATTTCCGGACCGGCAACCTCTCTCGCGGATATTCAAATTTCGTTCCAGGCGAACAAGAGAGCGCCGAGATTTCGACGTTGCTCGAATATCGAAAAATCGTTTCCACCTTGCGCGCATTTTTCAACCGATTACACGAGACCAGAGCCGGGCTACAACTCTGGGTCGAAACAAAACGAACTGTCTTTACGAAACAGATTTCTATTTATTGGCCGAAACGCGGATTAATTTGCGCCGCGAATTTATCGACGTTGTAGCGCAACGGTACTCGATACCATGTTGCATCGCGATCAGAGGTCCGAACCGAATACCTGTGGCCGCGCAACATCCCTGTTTATTTCTTTTGTTTCGTTGTCATGCGGTGGTGAATTTATAATCATACATATTTTAATGCTTCGAATTTTTATTGGCTTTACGGCGCGAAA
>SMSQ01019306.1:0-19568 GCA_019453375.1 Ctenoplectra terminalis | reverse complement strand
CCATCAATTGTTAGTTTTTGGTGAGCTACTTCTACTATTTTTCATTACACTTTTCTATCTTCCCTGTTTGCAATAGCATTTAATACGAACCTAACCCATCAATTGTTAATTTTAGGTGTCCCACTTTTACTATTTTTCATTATTCTATTCTGTCTTTCGTATCTGCATTAACTCTTGTTATATTTTTCTTTCTCTATAACTCTAATAATGTTCCATGCAAATTTCTAAATAAACAACTAAACTCTTAATTAATCACTCTGGAATGCGATAATCGCGAGCACAGGCAATTTGTAGAGGTCGAAAAATATTGAACGCGATGTGGTCAGACGTCGAAGAGATCTCTTCATTTTACATTTCTCAAGGTTTTGCGGTCAGTGGCGAAGCTCTGTGGGACACGCTTCCTGTCAGATTTCGACACTTCTGGGTCGATTATGTTCCAGAGAAATCGCATGAACCAGTCTTTTATCGATTATTGAGTTTTCTTGAGGTCGACTTTATGTTTCCATTCCCATGAACGAATTTCTCTCGATTTCTTTACTTTCTTACAAAAAGATTCTTGGTGCTTCTAATAGAGTGAATTGCATCGTTACAATTCTACTTATTTTACACTTTATTGGCTGAATTTAGTTAGGCCCGTAACGTGTAATAAATTTAAAAGATAAAAAAAGGAAAGCTTGGTAAGTAAAAAAGTAAATGATATGTCAGACAGCATTAAAATCTGTCTTATTTAATACTGATTGCTTCTCTAACATATAATAAATTTAGGTATGCTTTTAATAAGGTTACGAAGGTTCTAAAATATCTGTTTTCTTTTTTAATTATACTATTCTACATTATTTAGTTTTTTATATTTTCTTCAGTAGCTATGCGTGCATGCGTGCGCCGCGTCTGATTAGAAACGGCATATACTACTTTCACTAAGTTCCGACCAAGACAACAGGACTCTTCGCAGGAATAATTAAGCTTTTTATAGCTTATATTATATTATATATTATATATTATATAGTAGTTTTATTTTTCTATTTTTGAACTTCAATTAGATGAAAAATGTCTCACATTCATAAACATTGTAAGAACAAATTAAAAATTACTTAATACGTTGAATATAATATAGACTTGAAAATCTCCTGTTTAATTTTCGAATCATTTTTAATGCAATAAAATTTCTATTTTTTAAACAAATATCATTTCTAACCATTTCGCTACGAACGTTTCTGGCAAAAAGTACATCCATGGTACATTACGTTGCCTCGCTATAACGATTCCTTGTGCGTTTATACATTATATTATCTAATTTAACCCTTTACAGTCCGAACTTTATTTGTTTATCAGAGAAAAGAACTATCATTGATCACAGTATCTTACTTTGATTGCAAAATTTTTAAAATAATAATTCCTATAGATTGATTGTGGTATCACTGCAGTAACACAGTAACAAAATTTAATAGTACAGTGATAACTGTTGGAAATATTCCATGAGGAATATTCTGACAAAAATTAGTCTCTGTCTTTTCTTAGTGTCTAACAAAGTTCTCCGCAGCTTGGACCTTTTTGTACATACAGTATGTTTATGCAAGTGGAGATAAGTGCGCCAGGAAACGCAAGGATCTTCATTCTTAGTTCAGTTCTAAGACAGCAGTTGATCACGTACGATCGGTTCTCTAAGAGAGTTAAATATAATAAAGTCTAATATCATACAATAAATCTGAGTTTAGTTTCAATAAAACTACTAACTAACTAACCCATTGCCAACAATAACTAAATGAAATAAATTTCTTTTAATTTAATTCCATGAATATGTAACTCTTAACCTGTTAACCGGGTAAGACGAGTAAACTCGTCACGCGGAATACCGATATTTTGTACGTAATCATTTATTTTCACATTGATTTACTTTTGAGTGCATTGTTATATTTTTATTTAAAAAAATTCGTTACATTAGACTTATATTTGCAATGATTAAAATCCATTCAATTAAAATGTATTATTTTCTATTAATTTTTAACTCAAAGTATAAACGAGCTTCTGATCGAAAAGTGACCCAGTTAACAGGTTAAGTCACAAGGCGCCATAGAGAGTTAACGGACCCGCATATATTAAGTGCTATTTATTTACAGCAACAATAGGTAACAAAAATGTTAGAAAATCGCGGTAGACGAACGGCTGAAGCAGGCCATGTGCGTTTCATCAAGGCACTTCCCCACTTAACACTAGAACTACCGACGATTAAAGTATACTTATTTCTACCGAAGAAATCAAAGTGGAGAGTACATAAAATAATATGGAATGCAATTCAGACAAAAGTTTATCTATATTTTTAATAGAAAATCGCGGAAAATCTGCCCAAAGGCATCGTAGTTAATTTATAAAGATTCTGTAAAAAATTACGAATGGGTCATTTTGACCACTTTGGTAGTTCTAGTGTTAAGGGAAATTCCTTGGGACCTAGGACAATAAACTAAGGCAGATATACTGACGGGAACGTCCTCACGACTCCCCGATAGTCCAAGGAAAGGACATTATTGTAACCGCCTTCAGCGCGAACGCACGTATAATTAACCCTTTGACTGCGGCGCGCTCTCGGATGAATCCATCAATATGGACGGCGCGTTTTTCGCTTGTCGGTCGCTGCGACTAGTTGTCCACTGACTAGTGGACACTGACAGTGACCAAAACAGTACCCGGAAATATGATGCCATTCTTAGGGTTCAAAAAATAATAATGGCAAAAAAATTAAAAATATCAATTTTTTTTATTTATATTGTGGGAATGGTAAGTCCGAGGTGAGAATGTTTAGTCTGGAGTGATAGAGGTGTGTATAAAGAGTGTTTGGGACAATGTGATCGAAGTGCGGGAGACGAGTGTTTGGGCCGAGCGATAGAGGTGCGAGAGACAAGTGTTTGGGCCGAGCGATAGAGGTGCGAGAGACGAGTGTTTGGGCCGAGCGATAGATGTAAGAGAGACCAGTGCTTGGGCCGAGCGATAGATGTAAGAGAGACCAGTGCTTGGGCCGAGCGATAGATGTAAGAGAGACCAGTGCTTGGGCCGAGCGATAGAGGTGCGAGAAAAGAGTATTTGGACCGAGTGACAGGGAATATCGTGTGACCGAAGAGTTTCTGGGAATGGCTGAGCAGAGTGAAAGAGATTGAGAATAGAAGAAGAGAGAATGAGGAAATAAATGAATGGAGAAAATGCGTAGAGGGGTTAGTCGGAGAATAGTCGAGGAATAGTCAGAGTTGAGTAAAGGAGAGTCTAGAGAAGAGTTAGAGAGCGAACATTGTATCATCGAGTATAGCTATTAGACAATAAATCGTTATTGTTCATAAGACAGTGTCCATTGTTCCGTCTTTATTGAGACACCCGCCAGAAACCTAAAATCCCTACAATATATGTAGATAGTGCATGCACAAATTCTCCAGAAGATTCTATTCTATTATATCAGTTGTTTTTGGCGAACGCATATATGCGTTTCTCGCCCATAGCAACGTATAGCAACATATATGAGTCTTTCGGCCTTATCAATTGTTTTCGCCGAACGCGTATTTGGATTCCTCGGCCAAATCGATGGTTTCCGCGGAACACATATATGCGGCGGTAGTCCGCAAAGGGTTAAGGGAAATTCCTTGGGACCTAGGGCAATGAACTAAGGCAGATACACTGGCGGGAACGTCCTCACGACTCCCCGATAGTCCAGGGAAAGGACATTATTGTAACCGCCTTCAGCGCGAACGCAGGTATAATTAAACGCAATATCAAAAACGCCTACAGACTTATTTCTGACAAACCGCTCGAATCCTGATTCCAGCTTACAAAATGTTTCTTGTCGTTAGCTCAGTGTGGACATAGCTTAAGAGTAGTTATCGAGATACATATTGATTCGGAACTTTTCTGTCTTCGTTNAGACTTATTTCTGACAAACCGCTCGAATCCTGATTCCAGCTTACAAAAAGTTTCTTGTCGTTAGCTCAGTGTGGACATAGCTTAAGAGTAGTTATCGAGATACATATTGATTCGGAACTTTTCTGTCTTCGTTCACAATTATCATTGGTAACGAAACGTTACATTTTTAAACGATTCGTATTTCAGCTAATGCTCCACAATGTATCCAATCGCGATATTAAAATAAGCTGTCAATATATCTTACCCGGCGCTTTATGACTAAAGATATTTGCATGTCCTGCATTATCGTTTGACGTATCTCTTATCTTCGAATTGCAAATGATGGCGCTCTGTAATTACTGTTTCGAAAAAGGCGTGGTTTCGACGACTCGTCAATTAACTTGGTCGAAAAATGTGAACGCAAAGGCTGCAAGTGTAATCGTAATTAAGAGTTATCTGTAATTTATTATTAGAAGAGAAAGCGGAGTCTTTGATTATCGATTTAATAGATCCATTTGATATCGTTAAGTCAGGTAATGAGAACGTGTTTCTCTTTTTGTAAATTATATTTATTTTACTATTCGTCTTATTTTTTTTTTGTTCTTTCAAAAATTACGAGCGATGATTACAGTTAAGATATTCGTTATCGATACTGATCAATGATTTAATATCAAATCAATTATAATAGAACAATCCGTATTAAGATTTGTGTTTTGCAATATAAATCTCGGAAGTTGTAATATACACTGTTTGTTTTTATATATGCAAAATCTTATTAATATTATTGTCTAGAAAAATTGAGTAGAATTGATGAATCGATAACTTTGGTTTCTGTAGGTTTATAACAAGTATTTATAATAAGTTTTATAATATTTTATTATATTTTCTATAGTTTTATAATACCTTGTTTAAGGAGATAATAAAGAATTCTTGTATTAAAGAATTTCTTCTCTTCTAATATTGATGGTTTCTTACACAAAATATTTTTTTGCTATTTTTTTAGCTACACGTAATATTTAGATAAGTTAAGTTTCATAAGTTTTTACTTTAATGAAAGGTTCTGTCTAAAATATAAAATATACGCGTACCAATATTTTCCCTAAACACATTGAAAAAGAAACAAATCTCTATAGACACTTTTAATAAAAAAATTCCTAAAAATGCTTCGCAATAAATTAATAAAATTTCAATAAAAAATAAGGAATTAGTCATTTCGATGACTAGTAATTCTAGTTAATAAAAAATCCTTAAAAATCCCGAAAAATGCTTCCCAGTAAATTAAAACAATTTCAATAAGAAATTAGGAATTAGGAATTAGACATTTCGATCACTTTAGTAGTTCTAATTAATAAAAAATTCTTAAAAATCCCTAAAAATGCTTCGCAGTAAATTAATAAAATTTCAATAAGAAATTAGGAATCAAGAATTAGTCATTTCGATCACTTTAGTAGTTCTAATGTTAACTGCAGTGTACAATTCTACTGACTCTTATTTTACTGTTTCCCCATGTTTCAATTCCGTCGAACGGATGCTGCTTATTACAATCGTATGAATCCAGAATTCACCCTTGTTTCCACGAATTCGAATCGCGAAGAACGTAAGAGACCAACACGAATAAGTCGAGCTCCAAGGATCGTTAATGTCGTATATTTCGTAACGACATCGTCATTATGGTCACGCAATGTTGGATATTTTGTGCATCGCGAAGAGGAACACGCGGTTTATGCGATTTAAAATAAACAATTTAAAACAAATAATTTTTTTAATTTTTGTTCGAACATCTTAGATTATTTCTTGTATTTAACAAAAGCAGACAGAAAATTTTGTATGGATAAATAATACTTCATCAGAAAGCATGGAGTGCACGGAAGTATTTTTTTGTATTACACCCTCTGTCTCCAAAATAACCGGCATGGATTTAGTTTAACAAATTTAGTGGCCCCATCTATTAATGGCGGATTGATTTATGATTTGTTAAGCATTGTTATTAATCTCTGAAAATTTTATGACATTTCATTCACTAAAAGCCAAGATACACGCATTTAAGTGACAGTAGTTGATATACATTTGTCGAAAAATAATGAATTTAAAAAATAATAAATAATATTAAATAATAATAAATAGTATTAAGTAATAATAAATAATATTAAATAATAATAAATAGCATTAAATAATAATAAATAGCATTAAATAATAATAAATAGTATTAAATAATAATAAATAGTATTAAATAATAATAAATAATATTCAATAATAATAAATAATAAAAAATAATGAATAAAGAGCAAAGAAGCAACATTAAGTTCCGTGTCAGAAAACAAATTTTTTTACTTCAACATCCCCCATATTCACCCTATTTGGCTCCCTGCGACTATTTTCTATTCCCTAAGCAGCATTTGGCAATGAAAGGAAACCGCTTTGCGTCAACTGAAGATATTCAACGAACAACGACGAGCAATCTCAACACAGTTCCAATCAGGAACGTAAAAAAGTCATTTGATGCACTTTTTGAACGTGCAAATCGTTGTATTTCTTTCGAGGAGGAATATTTCGAACAAACAAAATGATTTTTGTCAAGATTTTCTAACCAGTTCTGTTATTTTTAAAGGCATTCCGGTTATTTCTGGGACAGAGGGTGTACACCATCAAGCACTGTGCGATGAATAATTGCCGTACCGAAAAGATTAACTGGAAAGGAAGAAACCAGGACCACGAAGAAGGTAAAATCAAGGTTCCAATTTAGAGCACCACAGTTTGANATTTGATGCACTTTTTGAACGTGCAAATCGTTGTATTTCTTTCGAGGAGGAATATTTCGAACAAACAAAATGATTTTTGTCAAGATTTTCTAACCAGTTCTGTTATTTTTAAAGGCATTCCGGTTATTTCTGGGACAGAGGGTGTACACCATCAAGCACTGTGCGATGAATAATTGCCGTACCGAAAAGATTAACTGGAAAGGAAGAAACCAGGACCACGAAGAAGGTAAAATCAAGGTTCCAATTTAGAGCACCACAGTTTGAAGCAGAATATTCGGGACAAAGGTTTGTTTTTTCAGTTCCATTTGCCGATGGATAAATAACTTCGTTCAATATCAAATGAGTAATTAAAGTCTCTATTATTGTATGAAATAGAATATTTATACAATTGAAAAAGAAGAAGTAAGAACCACGAAGAGTGAAAAATAAAGTTTCCAATTTAAAGCGTCACAATTCTGACGACGAAGCAGAATATTCGAAACGAAGGTTCGTTTACTCGACATGGTCGTCTTTCCGGTTCCGTTCGCCAGTGCTTCACTCAATATCGAATGACTTACTTACAGCCTTATCACCGTACGAAATACACGCCACGTTTCAACTCATAACTCTTATTATGAACGCCTTAATTATCATGTGAAACGCCACGTTGGTCTGTGAGAACAAACGCTTAAATTTTTGTTTAGGCGTCGTTGGTTTCTGAGGACTGATAGTAACAATTTCAAAAAATAATACTTTATGATTCATTAATGGGTTTTATTGAATCACAATTAAAGAAAGATACGATATTTCTTTGTAAGGTTTCACAATTTTCTGCTTAAATTCTTAACTATTTTGCGACCAAATGTTTTTTAATTTGCATTATAGTACACAACCTAAATTCTCTTCTTGAATTCTTAACTATTTTGCAACCAAATGTTTTTGAATTCGTATCATAATACACAACCTAAATTTTCAAAAATTTTTTTTTTAAATTCTTCGCTATTTCTCAACCAAATGTTTTTGAATTCATATTATAGTACACAACTTAAATTCTCTTCTTGAATTTTTAAGTATTTTGCGACCAAATGTTTATGAATTCGTATCATAGTACGCAACCTAAATTTTCAACAATTTTCTTCCAAAATTCTTCGCTATTTTTCGACCAAATATTTTTTAATTTGCATCATACTACACAACCTAAATTTTCAACAATTCTCTTCTTAAATTCTTCGCTATTTTTCGACTAAATATTTTTTAATTTGCATCATACTACACAACCTAAATTTTTAACAATTCTCTTCTTAAATTCTTAACTATTTTACGACCCTATATTTTTGAATCAGTCTCACAACGCACAGTCTAACACGTAAAGTCGACCAAAATCGGCGTGGCGTTTAACCTGTGGATTGAAAAGCAACTAACAAGAACCACTAAGAATCCAAAATGAAGGTTCCAATTTAAAACACCAAAGTCCCAATAACGAAACAGAATATTTAAGACAAAGGTTCGTTTGTTCGTCATGGCCGTCTTTTCGGTTCCTTTCGCCGATGCTTCGCTCAATATCGAATGATTTATTCAAGGCTCCAAGTCGGCCAGATGAATCCAGCGTGCTCGAAAGCCGGACATAAAAACGCTGCACCACTCGTAAATTATATTTAATAGTGTGGCTTCGCATGCACGGCCGTTGGTTGATTCTGCCCTGGCGAGGGCTGCCCGCTTATCGTTCGTCATTTGATTCGATACGTGTGCGCGCCACGATAATTCATAATTTAGACCGCGATGAAAAATTATCTGCCGGCCAACCTGCGGTCATGATTCAGTGTCACCAGAAGGAATCGTAATTCTACCATGTGCACTCTAATTACGCGCCGCGCGTACCTCCTGGTACTTATCGACCTCTCGATTCTTCTGCTCGATGCTTTAAGACATTGTTGAACAATGAGCGAGATATCTTGCTGTTTATAGCATATTGTACTATCGTACGTGCAGTTTATGTTCGTTTCAATTCGTATAAAATTAAAGATCAGTTCGCTGTCGGGTATATTTAAGTCAATCTTAGAGAGATCGTGGAGATAGATTACCTCCAAAAAAGTAAAATAACGTTTTCAGACAACTAAATTGATGCGTTTAATTTTTAATAATACACTGCGGTGCGTAACTATAACACCGCCTAAATTTTTAACCGTTCCAGAATTTAGATTGAAAATACAGAAAAATGAATCGTTAAAATTGAAAGTGTATGAAAAATAATCAACTTTAAATTAATTATTATTTAAGTTCTCCTTTTGTACAATACGATACAATGAAAAGTCTGAATTTTCACTGTTGCGTAACAATAGCACCAGATCAATAAAATCAATGATAAACAATTTTAATATTTCGTAGGGCCAGCTTTTTTTCTAATTAGCTCGAAAATTGTGTCTGGAACGCTATCAATAAGTTTCCGAAATATATCTCTACTTATTTCGTTGCTTATTTTTATTATTACATTTCTAAATTAGTAAATAACAACGCCGGTGCTATAGTTACGCAACAGTTGAAAATCACATTTTCTATTATATTGTTTTGTATAAGAGGGCAATTTAAATGTGATTTAGTCTACGGTTCATTTTTCTCGTACTTTTTCAATTTCTATAATTAATTCTTTTGCACTTTTAATCTAAAGTCTAAAACAGCTAAAAATTTAGGCGGTGCTATAGTTATGCACCGCAATGTATATTCCAGTATTATAAGTACACGTTTGTGACATATCGCTGCTTGGCATTGATAGTAGCACGATTGAAATATTTTAAAAATTGATTTAAAAATTTTGTTAAGGTTCATAGATGGTTGTGGAACATAAGATTTTATTAGGGTTTATATTACGCTTCTATTTTTATTAAATCTACCAGGAACCGCAATGACTAATTAACAGTTAGATATAATAATGAATAAGGTGGTTAGTATTTTACGAAATGTAAATTTTAAAAGGTCGCTTTCCTGAAATGTACACTTTTTAAATTCTGCCAGTATCGATGCAAAGCAGGGATATTATAAGAGGAATAATTCATAAATACGTGATAATGCTTGGCGCAGTAAATATGAATTTTTATGAGAAATGATTTGTAGTATACGCTGATACAAAATGAAATAAAAATCTGGCTTACAACTTTTTTTTTTACACAAATATACGAAATCTTGTGAGCGAACAAAGTTATAATATATACTCGTGTAAACGAAACTGGAACTTTCTTTTGTGTCAAACGTGCAATTTATACGTGTTCAAGATGCTGTTATTAATTTCTAACCTTTATTGCAATCAATGCAATAGAACTGCACAATATTGCAACAGTAATCCGTTCATATTAAAATTAAGAAAATATTTATTTACTTTAATTAACTCTGCTGTCCTCCTCGCTTACGGTACGCATTGATATCCCTTTAAACGTTCTTTTTTTTCCTTTTTTTTTCTAATTTTAAAATATCTTGGACCTACAGAATATATAGTATTGAAAAAGTAAACGCTGAAATTAAATATATTAAATCTGTTAAAGGAATATTTAAAATATTTAAAAGGAATATTTATGTAAAAATAAATTTCATTTCGGGTTATATAGGCTCCAGGATAGTAGGATTAATAAATAACGCTACAGTCCGGTGGCACCACGCTGGTGTCGCTTACAAGAAGACGGGCAAGTGCCGATGGCACTAGGTTGGTGTCGTGTCCAATGTTAACGAACAAATGCCGGCGGCAGACGAAAGAATCTCTATCGCAGATACGAACGTCAAAGCGTTCATAATTAATTCAGAAATAAATCGGAAATATTAATCACATTACTTTGGTAGTTTCTGAGATATGCTTTCCTTCGTGAGTCACTGAACACTTGCAAATTTTGAACGAACAATTTACTTTAGTGTAGATTTTCAGAGAGATTTTAGAAACGATATATTCTACGATTTTCTGTAATGTAAGCAATTTTTAAACGACGGGTTTATTATGCTACTGTAACGTTCACTTTTCTTTAGCTTAAATAAGTCTTAAACTTTGTTTCAAACTTTTCTTTATTTCAAATATATCTTAAACTTTATTTCAAACTTTTCTTTATTTTAAATAAATCTTAAACTCTATTCCAAATTTTTTTTTATTTTAAATGAATTTTAAACTTTGTTTCAAACTTTTCTTTATTTTAAAAGAATTTTAAACTTTATTTCAAACTTTTCTTTATTTTAAATCAATTTTAAACTTTATTTCAAACTTTTCTTTATTTTAAATGAATCATAAACTTTGCTTCAAACTTTTCTTTATTTTAAATGAATCATAAACTTTGCTTCAAACTTTTCCTTATTTATATGGATATATCTAAATTTATAATATATATCTATATATAATCTCTATCTATATCTAAATATATAANTTACTTTAGTGTAGATTTTCAGAGAGATTTTAGAAACGATATATTCTAAGATTTTCTGTAACGTTCACTTTTCTTTAGCTTAAATAAGTCTTAAACTTTGTTTCAAACTTTTCTTTATTTTAAATAAATCTTAAACTCTATTCCAAATTTTTCTTTATTTTAAATCAATTTTAAACTTTATTTCAAACTTTTCTTTATTTTAAATGAATCTTAAACTTTGCTTCAAACTTTTCTTTATCTTAAATAAATCTTAAACTTTGCTTCAAACTTTTCCTTATTTATATGGATATATCTAAATTTATAATATATATCTATATATAATCTCTATCTATATCTAAATATATAATCTATATCTATATATCACTTATATCAATATCTAGATATATCTGTATAAATAAAGAAAAGTTTGAAATAAAGTTCTAGATAAGGTTCTAATAGTAGAAATAAAGTAAATAAAGTTCCAGATAAAGTTCAAATACTAGAAATAAAATAAATAAAGATCTAATAGTTATCTAAATATATAATCTATATCCATATCTAAATCTACAATCTAAAGAGCGCGAGAACAGAGCGTGAAACGTATCGACTTAAAGAATATAGAATTCATATGAAAGACATTGTTATATTTTACAACCAGAATTCAAATTAAGTATTTCAGCCGTGCCAACCCAACCCAACTGTTATAACTTCTTACACGAGCTATAAAAATTTTCAAACAAGGATCGAACCTATAAAATTCTCTCGTGAATTGAAATTCTCGAGACTTTCTTCCATCACATGCGAAACACGCTGTTTCACAGTCGAAAAAGGGAGTAGAAATATTGCCAAGCGCCTTCGAAAATAGGATTCGCAGCTGCACCCGCGTTTGCTACGGCTTACAGTAATTGCCATAACTTCCGGTACCACTAACAATCGCGTGACGTCACTGGTGCATTTCGTCGTGAACACCGGCACCACTCTAAATATAATGTATCGACGAACGACGGTTTTTTCCCTCCCTTCTTTCAGTTTACCATTGTTTTATTGTTTATCGAGCTTACTGGTTATCGTCACGCGCGCCACTTCGAAAAGCCTCACGGAACACGCGCTGTTAGTTCGCAAACGATAAATATCTCTTCGAGAAAGTTTCACAAACCGTTTAACGCTAGAACTACCGTCGATTAAGGCATACTTATTTCTACCGAAAATATCATAACGAAAGGTATATAAAAAGATACGCAATGGGAGGGAAACAGAGCTTTGTCTACATTTTTAACAGAAAATTACGGAAAATTGCCTCTGAGGTACAACAGTTGAATTATAAAATTTCTGTAAAATAAACGAATAGGTCATTTTAACGACTTTCGTAGCTCTAGTGTTAATGTGATCTCTACAGTTACCAAAGATAGAAACTTTGAATTACTTAGCGAACTTAATTTTTAGAAGGAAGATATTTTTTGAAAGAAATTAATTCTTTTTTCTAAGAAATTAATTTTTAGAAAGAAGATAATTTTTTAAAGAAATAAATTCTTTTTTCTAAGAAATTAATTTTTAGAAAGAAGATATTTCTTAAAGAAATAAATTCTTTTTTCTAAGAAATTAATTTCTTAGAAAGAAGATATTAAAGATAATAAGAAATTGGTGGACTTCTGTTTGCTAAATTAATCGTTAAAAACAAATTTCTGAAAATATTTCAAGTAAGATAGATTTGTGAACAAAATTCGGATTTCTCGTATGTTTGTATTTTCGCTATGTGAAAGCTCTGTTTGCAAGATTTATCATTTTTATAGCAGTAATATTATTCTGTAAAATTATTCGTACGAAGAAGATAATTATCTTTGGAATTATAATTTGGAAAATAAGAACGAAATTTTCTCGATTGAAGTTGAAAGAAGATCAACTAAATACGGTAGTATTTAACGCTAGAACTACCGAACCAATCAGAATGAATATTTCTATAAATGTACAATGATGCTATGATTTTTTATAAATAGTATCCACAGAGAATTGTCACCGTTTCAAATACCTATCATTTTAATTTCTTTGGTACAAATAAGTCTACTTTAATCGCCGGTAGTTCCAGTGTTAAACCCATTTCTACGAGAATAGAAATTAGAGAATTCAAAATTTAACCCTTTGCACAACCTCTGTGGTGACGTGTATAATTTTCTTCATAGATTGTATTTTTTAACTCTCTACAGCCCGAATTTTGTCTCCCGGCCACAACGTTCGGATTCCTAAAGCCGAGACATCTCGTCCCCCGTACGCAATGTGTTAACAGAATCTCAAGTACTGAAAGAAGAGTACTGTAAAAATACTTCGAACCGCTGAAAAAGTGATCAATTTTGCTGAAAACGACCCGAAGATGAACGCAGGATACCCGCATCGATGTTACCGGTAACTTTATTAGCGACGATAGAACCATCCGTTGGAACGAGAACTGGAAATAAATTCAGTCGTACTTAGCGTGTCGTTATTTGTAGCGGCATGGCTGTGAAACGTCGCGGAGCTTAGAATTAATTGCCAGTCGTTGCGTCGTCGAACGTTTACGATTCAATGATTAATTACTCCTTCCGTGTACAATGTATTCATCGTTTATATGTTTCGCATGCGACTACTGAACCATTTGTATAAACAGCTGAGTTGAACGGTATTAATACAACCATGGAGAAAATTGTTGGCTCTATCGTACGGTCCCTCGACTCGAACTCAATTTATGGCACACGTAAAGATGTAACTTGGAGCGTGCCCGGCAGACATGGCGGTAACAGTTGGCGAAACAGACAAAAGTAACGATGCTAATGCGCGCGATACCGTACGAAGTGTTTTAGGATAGCTCGAGACTCGTTCGAAATGTTTTATCAATTCTTTACGCCATATTTTCTTTAATATTTTTCGCGATTTTCTATAAAATATGTGATTAACACTGAAACTATCAAAGTAGTTGAAATGACCGGCTTGTAATTTCTCGTAGAAATTTTATAAATTTACAGTGATGCAATTTAGGGGATTGTTCACAATTTTCTGTGAAAAATATAGATAAAGATTTGTTTCCTTGCGTTATGTATTTTTTAACACTGGAACTACCGAACCGGTAAAAATGACTGGTCCGTAATTTGTTATAAAAATTTTGCAAATTTATAATGATATATTTTGAGGGATTTTCTATGACTTTTTGTAAAAAATATACTTTTTCAAATACCTATCATTTTGATTTCTTTGGTACAAATAAGTCTACTTTAATCTCCGGTAGTTCTAGTGTTCAAACATCTATCATTTTTATTTCCTGCGGTACAAATAGGTCTACTCTAATCGTCGGTAGTTTTAGTGTTAAATGAGATTAGCAGTCTGATTTTAACACTTTACCAACCGGGAGCATATTAATCGGCTTTTTGCAACCAACGCTCAGCGACCAGGAGCCTATTAACACGTTGAGCGCCACGTCAGCCATCGGTGGCTGACACTAGACTTTCCGTTTAGGCCGCGTCAGCCATCGGTGGCTGACACTAGATTTTCCGTTTAGGTCGCGTCAACCATCGGTGGCTGACAGCGTGTAACATGAGAACTATAAAATTTTACACTATTTTGCGGAATTACAAAAAATTTATTTAAAATTTACTTAATTTGGTATTATTACAGTATTAATGGGACCGGAAACACCGGCTCTTCAATACCAGTGCGTATAAGCGGCGCTCGTGGCCTGAACGGGATTGTCTTAGAAATACGCGTGGCGCTCAACGTGTTAATCGGCTTTTTACAACTAACGTTTATCTCCAGCATTAACCGCTCGCTGCTTAATACTAACATTATGAAAATTAAAAACTTTATTCAATTTAATTACCCTACGACAAGAGAAACGATATACCAAGCACTCTCACGAATTTTGATTTAAAAACAAAGTTGCAAGAATAAGAGCTTATACTTCCGCACGATAGCCAAAACCGAGCCGGTGTTAGCCATGTATCCGCGCTCGAATGAACCGATCGGTAAAGTGTTAAACTCATATATTTGTAATACACGTTCAAAAAATAAGTAATTTCTAACAAAAATGTTGAATTTTTCGCATATTTACCGAAACCAGCTACAACTTAGTGAGAATCACGTATGAAAAGTTAGCGACCGTAAAGGGTTAACCCCTTGGGTACATCTGACGTCTGAGACACGTCATTCTTTTTTTTCCCCTAGGAGCGGATGACGTGTCTAAGACGTGAAACCAAACATTAACATAATATGTTTCGGACGCCAATAGGCGTCAACAGTAGTCAAAGGGTTAAGAATAATTTTTTATTCTAAATTATCTAGTAGGAGTTAACATCTAGAGTGAGATACTTATGGAGAGCGGCTAGTCGCCCGTAGTATCACAGTGGCATCTTATGAAGGGCGACTATAGTCGCCCGTAGTACCGAAAAGGTTAATATCCATATATTGACTTTAAATTCTGTACGGAAAAGTAATTCCGAAACGATAGATTTGCTCCGACCTACCGGTACTACCAAAAGCGAAATCTGCCGATCGCAAAGAGTTAACACTAGAACAACCGACGAATAAAGCATACTTGTGTGCTATCGGAGATGGCGGACCGCGCAGGAAGGGAGAGCGGTGCCCCGTTGCGTTTCTCGGCGCCGTTCAGACCGGTGGTCCTGGACTGTTTAGTATTTCACACTAAACCTACCAAAGCGGTCGAATGACCGTTTCGTAATTTCTTGTCCAAATTTTATAAATTATTAACGGTGCACTTTTGAATATTTTTTTGTGATTTTCTGTAAAATATATGGTTAAAGATTTGTTTCTCCAGCATTATGTATTTTTCCAGGTATCTGTTATTGTAATTTCTTTGATACAAGCAGGTGTAGTTTAATCGTCGGTAGGTTTAGTGTTAAGAAACTTCAACCTGCGAGGTGCGGTCCAAGTTTAGGGAACTCGGTATGCTGCGATCTGATCTGCGAGCTGCGGTCAGTCGTATTCTGTATTTTTATTGTTTTTTTTCATCTTCTTTTTAAATATATACCCAGTTATTACATCCCACACTTGTTTCTACCGAAAAAATCATAATGAAAGGTATATAAAAAAATACACAACGCAAGGGAAACAAAGCTTTGTCTACATTTTTAACAAAAAACCACAGAAAATCACAGAAAATTGCCTGCGAGATGCCACAATCAATTTATAAAATTTCTGTAAAAAATTAGGAATGGGTCATTTTGACCACTTTGGTAGTTCCGGTGTAAAGAGGCCTTCACTTCATCGTGGACATCGCCTGTATAAATGCTGCTATCGGAAAATATATCAAAATCGGTTTCGTCTTGAACGTTTTAACTACAGTTAAAATATAGTCGTTCGCCAAGAATCGACTTCTACATACTGTGAGCGACCATAGTCGCTCGACTATTGGATAATATCAACAGCTGTAGTCGCTCGATGAAAGCATACAATGGGAAAAATAGTATTTATTGTATACGGATATGTTAAGTTAGATAATTTGATACATAAAAGCACAAAGAAACGTTATAGCGAGACAAAATAACACGTTTTTCGGCAAAGATCTCCGTATAGAAAGGATTAAATGACACATAATTTAAATTATTCAATTCATTTACAATTTTACGTTAAACAAAGCTTGTTCTAATCAGGTAACAGTATTTCTGTTCCATTCAGTTTCGTCGGATTTCCTCTTTTTCTGATACCCACGCGTATCGAATACAATGAGACAGTGCACACGTTATGATGTAATAACATGGTAAGAGCTGTGTAATAACGGAGTCGAACCTGTATCCCAAGTTATTCTTGCACAGCGCTACCGATTAGTCATGATAAACACATATCTAGCTATTCAATTAATTATCGCCTGATCGTTGAACAATAAAAGCGCAAGTGTACAACGTTTCAAGTGTAAAATACGTTTCCTCTCTGTTCTCTTTCTGTTCCTTTTTGGCTGTACCAACAGATTATGTAATTACCTTTTTCTTCTGGCAATATAAAACGTAATTAGAAACAGTCGGCAAAGAAATAGAACGAAATCGAAAAATTTTAATGAACATGGTAATTTATCGCAGAAGCATTAATAATAATTTCAACTAAAAATGAATTCGCTCTTAAGTGGATTGTTAAATATTGTATATTGACTTCTAACGATTTCATGATCTTTCAAATACGAATTGAAATGATTAAGAGGTGGAAAAACGGTTGCGTTAGGTACCGTAGGTGTAATAATATCAACCACCCCTAACACGCGAGTCGTTTCTTCAATCTCAGATTTCGATATACTACGTTAATCGGTACAGATACACCATAAATTTGTTTACTTCTTGAATCGATAATTCGGATAATTGACGGCCTACTGTACTTATGTAATTAATTTCATGACTCAGAAATCAAAAATAAAGATATTAGAACATTTTAAGTATCCGAGGAGAAAGTAATATATTGTAGATAAGCTGGTGAACTCTTCACCACTTAATTTGTTGATACAAAAAAAATACTAAATAATACACAAACTGCTTCACTCGAGGGCGAAAATGTCACTCCTTAACACTAAAATCACCAACGATTAAAATAAACCTATTTGTACCCCGAGAAATAAAAATGATAGGTGTTCTAAAAAAATATATAACAATATATAAAAATATATAAATATATAATATATAAATATATAAAAATATATAAGGAAAACAAATCTTTATATTTTCTGCAGAAAATAATGAAAAATCCCCCAAATTGCATCTTTGTAGATTTATAAATTACAAGTCGGTCATATTTACCGCTTTGGTAGTTCTAGTGTTGAAAAGGCAAGCACAGAGAAACAAGAAAAAAATAGTTAAAGGAAGAGAGGAAAGCTAGAAACACGAGAAAACTAACAAAGAACATTACGGAGTTGACACGCGCCGATTTTGATAAAATTTTTATACGATATGGACCTCGAAACAATTTTTAACGTGTATTTTTTTATATTGAGCATCGTTCATTTTAAAAGGAAGATATCAGTCTTCGAAGTAAAGTGAAAAGATTTTAAACGAATTAATTTTTTTTTTAAATAGATTAAAAAATAGACAAACCGTACATTTAAACTTTCTTTCTGTCTCCAATAGTTTTCGAGATATACCGTCAAATAGATTCTTCATCCCCTACTTTGAAGGCTGATATCACGATCATCCCTTCGAAGTGAACGATGACCGATATAAAAAAAAAATTACACGTCTATTTTTTCGAGATCTATATCGTATCAAAATTTAACATTCCTTGCAAGAGAAAATAAAGAGTGGGAGTACCGAATTTGCAGGGCCTGGTTAGCAACTGTAACCGAAGGGTAACCAGGCCATAGCAAAACCATGCGAAGACATGGAAAGCTCGAGAAAAAAAGAAGAGAAAAAGTCTCACATTTGGTCACCAAATGTGTACGAAAATGACCAGACTGGTACTGTGACGAACTAGAAATAGAAAAGAAAAAGAAAGTTAACGGAAAAATACTGTAGAAATAAGTCGCTCGCAGAGACGAGGTGGCTGGTTACGCCAGAGTATCGAATATTTGATTTGAACTAACAAAAGCACAGATTGTCATATTCTTGTTAGATAATTGAAACTGTAAAATTTGATTTTATAATAGTGACTACATAAATTGCACCACCTTTCGCCACCCTGTAAGCTGTTGACAAGAGAAACAATCGATGCATCAGTATGGTCAATAAATTCGCGCGTTTCTTAGCGATAATTGTCTTCCAGCGCTTCGAAATGCAACTAAATTCAGTTCAAATTTTAAAAATGAAAGTTGACTTAGCAGTTCAAACGCACAATACATTATCCAATAAAAATATTGCTTTATAATAAAAAAAAATCGTTGTTTATTTACACGTTGAGACCCGCGTGAACTTTTTGGCCAACCTAATAACATCCAACTGAAGCAATACAATGCAGCCCATCAGATTATTAAAAACTATTAAAAATCTATAATTAAAAACTATTAAAAACTATTATTCGCGTTAATAAAATTTAGTATAACCACAAAGTTTCCAATGTATCTAAAAATATTCGACAAACAATTCCTCAAAAGCGGTACATTTTTATCGGCCACTACTGTGCGCGTAATTTCTGTCTTACGATATTCGGTGTCAAAGGGTTAAGCGCGAAATTCGAAATCCATCGAACCTACGGGTACCATAAATCTAGCGTTAAGCACATGCGATTAAATTGGCCGGAAGAAACATCGCATCGATAAAACTATTAAAGCTACGAAGCAAGCGGTGAGGGAAGAGGCAGCGGTGGCCGATTGCATCACACGAAACAACCCTCTTGCAGCTTGTCCGTCCAAGGTAGAAACACCGAAGTCGGCTCCGAATGGTTGAAAACTTGTAATATTATTCGAAAGTCTTTCAAAGTTGAAGCGGTTCGAACGGCCGCTTTTACGACGAGGCACCGACGTCGCACAATGCCGGCCCCGATGGTTTTACATATCGTAAAGTGCGTGCACGAGCTAAAGAACGCATATAAATCGGCTCGCCTGCTGTTATGTCTCCCGCGTGCAAAGGCCCGTTTACCATTTTATGCCCTCGGGCCATTTAAGCTTCCTCTCTCTCTCCTTCGCTTC
>SMSQ01019304.1:0-19118 GCA_019453375.1 Ctenoplectra terminalis | reverse complement strand
AAACAGTGGTTACAATATTTTCGGCGCTTTTTACAAATTCGCGCTGTAGGAACTCGTATTATACGGAAATCTGTTGTACTGTACAAAGTATTCGAAAAGATCTGTGAGTTCCTTTAAGAAATGATTCTTGAGATGATTCCAAGCAACTTTTTCCTTTGCAGAAATGTCAAATTCGGCTTTGTTAACGAGTTATTAACGAAAATCACAGAACCAGTAAAGCGGCTGACTGTCAATGGAAGCGTTGACTCCGCACCGCGCTTGTGCCTTAACGAACAACTCCGAATGTATCGAAGCAATCTGTTGGCGAGTGTTGAAGAAAAATTATATCGAATAGACCAATTGTTATTCGTGCAGAACAAATAAACTGAGTTTCATATATCAAGGCATACAAAATTCACTCAGCAGTCAACGTGTTAAAGAGACTTACAGACCTTTTGGGACACCCTGTATAATTAACATTCTATTTTGCTCCATTCCTTTCAGTTTCATAATATAAAACGCGTTCTTTTTGATTAAAAATAAACTTAATCGATTTTTATCAATGCATATATGTTACTGAATAGAAAAATATGAAAATTAAGGCAGATTCGATACAGATTTTGAAAGTAGCTTATTAAAAACGAAATTGGGATAAAATATCGACCGTGACTCGAAGTGCAAAGGATCGATACTAGAACTACCTAGAACCACTCGTATTAACTCTATAAATGTATAACGATACATTTTTAACAATCAATTGTGTCTTTCTACAACGAACATAAACAAAGATTTTAATATTTTTGCCAAACAATTATCGTTTAAAATTCTTCCGTCGAGACAGGTACGCATCGCGTCGATCAATCTTTCATTGACGGTAACCACAGAACAACTCCATCTTTGACGCGTTAAAAAAACATAAGCAGCTTCTCGTTTATACCGTAAAATCATAAGAATTAAAAGAATCAAGCAACCACACAGCTTCCTAGATCAACCTACCTCAACGCAACGCTCGCTCGCGAGAAAAAAAATAAAGAACCTCGATTTCTTACACGCCAGAATAAACCAGCTCGAAAGATCCCATCAAACTTCAATCTATCTGCCAGCGTGCAACAACAATCGCCAACTCGGGGAACAGCCTAAAAAAACGGCCTCGTAAAACCAACACGCTCTAACTCGACGCCATAACATTCCCAAATGCTCGTTTCTGCCTTCGAAAAACGCGCCGTGAAAACAGTCCGTGCTCGAACCCTGCACAAAAGGAAACGTAATCTTCCGCGTGGCGGTAAGCAAACGTACATCGACGAAGAAACACTGTGTCAGAGTCGCGCGTCGCGTCTCAGAACAGGCTTCCGCGCGGTTTCTTGCAGCTCGATGGATAAACATCGATCAGGGCTGCGAGATTCGCGGATCGGAGACGTTGGATCGGCAAAACGACCAAGTGGATTCCTCTCGCGTAAAGCTTGCTTCACACATTTCGCCCTCGACGAATATTGAATACCAAGTAGTATCCACGCGCAGTCAATCTTTTGATAACCGCGGTACATCGTACTGTGTTTTTAGACGCGGTGCACAAAAAAAAGATCGCGTAAAACTGATACGGTTTCTACGTATCTTATAACTTGGGAAATACGTTTCGTGTGATTCAAAAATAAAGCGAAGAGCTACGGTTCCTCGACTTACGAACTTAACCCCTTGGCTTACAACAACGAGTCACACTCGTGGAACAGGTTATTGACCAAACACTACAGAGGCACACTATATTTGCGATAAAGTTTAATTTTATCTTTAACTGTGATTTTAATCTATAAGACTGAGAATTGGCAAATATAAATTGCGTATAATATTTCAGTGTTTTGAATCTGACACGGTCTAAAAGCAGTGAATATTAGCTATATTAATAATAGCTCATATTAATAATAGCTCATATTAGCTATTGCTAATATGTGTAGCTACTGGAAAAGGTAATAGTGCAAGGGGTTTAAATCCTTCCTTTCCGCGGTTCGCATCGTTTCATCTTATGGGAAACCGATCACGTAATTTCCATTTCCAGATTCAGAAATTGTGGAGAAAATGAAAAATGCGTACATGTACCGCTATTATTTTTATTTATCAAAGAAATACGTAGATGATCGATGTCGATAGCATGCGTCGCGCTATTATTTTCACGGAACGATACTGGAATACGAATGAAGTGTAGAAGCAAAATGCGTAAAAAACTAATTTTCCTATATTGTTGTTTGCACTGTTTTTTTGTTTTCTTTTCTTCTTTTCTTTATTAAGCTTTTGAAATATCAGCTGAGGATTCTTAAGATGAAATCGTGAAAAAGTGTTTGCACCATTAGACCCAACTCGTGTTCCCTTATTCTCGCAATTGCCAGACAGAAATAATTTCTTACAAAATATACGAACACTTTGGCCAGCAATTTGGCGAATACAAAGTGTTCGGTATTTACCGTTCGCCGAATGTGTGGAGCCAGCTTTAAGCGAGTGAGTCTACAAGTTCGTCGAGGGTCGACGCGTGTTTGTCTTGCTCGCGGTCCCGAGGGCTGTTTGCATTGGCTCTGCACCTCTTGGTTGACTAAAATGATTTCGTCGAGGCGAGCCTCAAGTACACTCTCGACGACGAGCACCGTTGCTCCACGTTACGTTGTGACTTTCGGTTTCGCGGTTCGGTTATGGGTGTAACTTTTCCACTCGTCGGTGATTCATGTTGATCGGGGGTAAGCTTCATAAAGTCTCGGTGAAAGGTATATACGTTGGGTGGTTGCGTAAATTCTGTCCTTTAATTTCTTGGCGCGAGAGATATAATCATTAGGCTGAGGATTTTTGTGCAAATTCATATTTTTTAGAGGATAATGGAGAAGGTTGAACTTTGGTAGAGAAGGGTTTCATTTATCAAGTATTCCAAACTGTATTGTTGTTTGAGGATTTTGTATATTTTTTATATTACGTGTGATCTGTGCAATTTCTTATAAACGAATAAAATAATAATTTTCTTGTTCACTAGAGAAATGTAATGATTAGATTGTGGATTTTTGTGCAAATTCATATTTTTTGGAGGATAATGGGGAAGGTTGAACTTTGGTAGAGAAGTGTTTCATTTATCAAGTATTGTGAAAAGTACTGTAGTTTGAGAATTTTGTACATTTTTTTGTGCGATTTGTGCAATTTCGCGCCTTAAAATTTCCTACGAATGCATAAAAATCGCCGGACCAATAATAATTCTCTATTTTATAAGAGATCTTTAAAAATTCGAGAAAAATATTTTCGCCAGTGAATTACAAATTCTTAGAAATTTTTATAACATTCTTATATCTCTAATAGACAAATTGAATATCGCTAAGCTTCTAAGACGATGATATTTCTGTAACGATCCATGATACACGGAAACAGCATAAAAATCCTACTTCTCTGGAAACTAGCAATTCCTCGAACCACTAAAAGGAGTAAACAAGCATGCAAGACAATTCAATCGACGAGAAGAATAGGATTCCAAGAAACTTTCCCAGCCCTCAGGAAGCTGCAAAACAAACGAGACATCGTTCGAGATTTAACAACAACTGGTAACACCTCGAAGCACGCCACTAACGCCAGAACGTTCTGTTGCGAAGAAAGGGACTCGTGTTTCTCAGGCAGTATCAAATGTGCGCGGACAAAAGGCTTGGCTGGTGTCAACGATAGCACGAGCTAACGCCGTTGAGAAACAAACGACCCACTACGCACTGGCCGTTCAAACCGGATGCCAGGACCCGTTCACGGTTCTTTTCTGCCTTTCCCATTTCTTCGACACAATGGAAACAATTATGTCCCTTTAACGCCTTCCCCTCCACCCGCGCACACTTTGCAACCTTTCAATCGTTTCCACCGCCTTTCATCGAACCGCGATTTTCAACTCGATTTCGCTCCAGCCGCAGACCACTCGTATTGTACACTTTGATCGCATTCAGGCACCATTTGGTACAATTGCCGTGGACCTGGAATCGTTCTATGGGCGTTCGGTTCGGTGATTGATAATTTTGGGTCTTTCAGAGCTGGAGAATGGGACGCGTGTAGGTTTAAGTTAGGAATAGCTGTGGATTTTATTTATATATTTTTTTTAATCGGAATTTTGTTTGTTTATCAGGAAAAAAAAATTTTGGAATTGATTGCTAATAATTTTGATAAATACGCTTTCTGGTGTCAATTCGGCGACATGGTGGAGGATTAATATTGGAATTATTTTAAGCAGAGGAATTTAAAAAAGGAAGTATTGATATAATAATATAGCAGCTTATAATCTTAGAGAGATGAAGGTGCGAAGAAAATCCGTGCAACCGCAAGTCGCAATAATTTGACGCGTTACCGCAAGAGTCTATTCCACGCGATCTATCTCTTCCTTTATTTAACCGCAAATTATGCTAATCTGTTCTAGCATCGTAAGCGATACGATGGTGATCTTTGCCGTCTCACGTAGTCAATCTTGTTTATTCATCCTATCGCTGGAAATCGTAAAAAGTCTGCGGAACAGTGTCAGACAAAAAGTGTGTATACAACGTGATCGAATCAGACTTATTTTTCCACGATCTAATAGCTAATTTCAGGTACCGATACAGATGTAAATTATAGATATAGAAATTATAGAAGTAATTTTTCACCAATTTTTCCAACACTCGTTTGTAGTATTTACTTTTCTTTTATTTTAATCATCGCATCGAACAGAAATATTTTTCTACATTCACATACATTTAAATAGCAAATTTACGATATTCAGCTGTAAACTTCCCGAAATTATGTGCGGTATTCAACTAAAAGCATCTCCCGCTAAAATCACCGATCACGAATATACTATAATAATAATAAAACAAATGATCAGCTTTAACCACTTGCGTTGGCAGCTGATTCACAGTTACGCGTACCAAAAAAATACCTTAATATCATTTATTAATCTTGTGCAATATGGTATATTTAACTGTACTTCGTCAAACGATCACAGTCGACGTTGCACGTCATTTTTATTTCCGCGACAACTACCTACCGACGTGTACACGTAAGCAATACAGAAGAGTTATACATTTTGTGAGGGCCGTGCGTAGAGAATCGGCCAAGTGCGTCCACTGAGGACGACACTCCCATTTTCTTTTCCTAGGACACCTCCTAGAAGGGGCCCAGGGTTGGAGACAGTTTGAGCAGGCACGTCGACCAGAGCAAATCGAATAAAATATATTATTTACCGATAGCTTGTTTCTAATTTCTTCTCGCCTCGCCCGTCAGCCTTCCTTACATACAATACGTCGTTCGCGACTTTGAAACATAAACGTCTCAACGTACACGTCTTTCCAGCGCAAGTGGTTGATCAACAAAACCCCAAGGAACCCACCCTGTTGGAGATCGCTCTAAGCGAGTGGAACATTTCTATGTTTACCACTTAATTTAACACATTGCATGCGGGTATATTTTGTTGCGGACTTACGTGTGTAGCGGGCATTTTTTCGTAAATTTCGCGGGACTTTGATCATTCAATAAAATCGCAATAAATCGATAACTGCTTCGTTTTTCTGAACGGAACTTTTTTTTATTTTACACTTGAACCTATGCTCTATGATTATTAAAAAAAAAAAAGACCATACATACAACGCCCATCGTATTTATACGATACCGGCTGTTCAGCACAAATCTACTAAATACGTACTTTTACGTTTTTCGCAGTCACGTAAAAGTACGTTGCCCGCATGCCAAGTGTTAAGTAATACAAAAATTTCTTTCCTATCACACTTCAACTCCTTATTCCAAAAATTCTTATTGGACCTTTTCCTACATCCACGGTTTCTGAAATCAAACCGCCTTCACAAAGGACACACGAGGATTTACCAAAAACTTACGTCCAAGACCCTGTACCTACACCGTTTCAACGTAGAAAATTCATGGAAGCGCTTTCGAAATCGCAAGATTCCCCGTAGAAGGTTGAAATAAATAAAACAATGCTTGTCACTGTTAAAAAATCGCTAAACATCGGAATCCAACAATCCAGTGTAATCACAAGCAAAGATATAAATAACCGGTCATATCCAAGCCTACATAGTCGGCGGTAATCGGCGTTAGCGATAAAGAAACATGGCCATAAGTCATAGGAAAAGTGGACAGTTTACAGGTAATTGAAAGCTGTTAGGGATACGTTTATACCCGGTATTATCACCCGTGGACCGCGTTATGGTGTACGAACGTAACACGAGGAGAACCGGTTCTCGGAATATATTACGGCAGCGGCGCTTACCGTATTGATTGTAAATCTCATCGAGACACCAGGACTCGGTGTCCACTCCTGTATCGGACGAGTTCATTCCGCCGTGATAACGGTATTAAACGTCCGTTGGAACGGCTCACGGCATACCGGGCCGTTAAAATTCATAGAACGTGGCCGATCTCGCTACCGATTACCACGTAAAGTAAGCCAGGTGTTGATGACCAGGTGTTTGTAACCCTAGCGTCGCTATTAAGATGAAACATCGGCGAAGTTGGCGAAATTTGCGCCAGATGAAACGACAAACCGCTAATTGCTCTTTGACTAAAGGAGTTGAGCACCGGATGAAGCCATGGATACTGTTGTTCTGCAGTTTATCCGGTAAGGTTAGCTGGTTTGGGTAGGTTTAGCTTCTGTACCGGGGAATCGGGGCCGGATTATTAGCGGAGACTCGAGGATTAACGTTCAACGATCTCGATCGACGATGTTGCAAGTTGCCGGGGATTAGGCTGACAATAAGTGGGTCTCGTTTCGGTGGTGATTAAGTTTGTTGGCCTGTGGTGGATTTGGTGTAAGGAGGAGAACGGATGGGAAAGTAGGTTAGGATGAATGTTCTGGAGTCAGTGATGGTTGAAAAAGTCGATGATTTTCTTTACGTATGAGATTAGTTAGCGACGGTTAAAGTGTGTGTGAGAAATAGATCTTTAATTCGCTAAACGTGAACTGCTAACGATCTCGTTGCAGTATATGCGCAATTCTGAAAAGAGGAAACGCTTGGTAAGCGACTGCTCAGCTCAACGTTTAACAGTAAAACTATCGACGATTGAAGTGTACCTATTTGTACCAAAGAAATTGTGATAATCCATATTTGAAAAAATACGTAACGCGGGAGAACCAAATCTTTAATTACGAAAAGAAACTATTTTACAAAATACAATTTAACACATTGACAACCGGCTCCACGAAAACCTGGGTTTCTGAGTCTGTCGCTTGAGTGCCGGCCCCACGATGATGTGGAATTTTTTTATTGGTATGAGTGTTTTGCACATGGATTTGTATTTATCTGCCATGGTTATGTCGATCTTCATTTGTCATACTCTAAAGACAAACTGAATACGATGGTTCAGAAACAATCCGGGCAAGAATCACTCTCGAGCAGTGTATTCCGCAGACAGTATATCTTTCGTACGCTTACGTTTTTGGTTGAACGGTATAAGTTTTATTATTCTGTAACATTTTACATTGAGTAAAAATTAAGCGGTCGATACGTTGCCGGCGCTCAGGCTTTAACCGTTCGAGTCCCAAGCAGCGCGATCGCGCTCTTCGGATTTTGTGTCGAAAAATCCCAGTACATTTCGAGCGCTGTGGACAACTGACGGTGCAGTCACCGACTGTCGAAGTAGCGCGCTCAGATTTACTGACGCACGTACATCGCACTGTTCCCTTTTTTAATGTAAATAATACAGATAAAACATTTTGTATCTCATTGTTATCTTGTCAATAATTTTTATCGGACAAAACTTGAAATATTTATAAACTTACGGTACGCGTATATAATAATACAGATGTATTTCATAAAATAAGGAATTACAAATTAAAAATATTTTTTGTGTTACGAACAATTTAAACGAAGAGTAACACTTATAATTTTTTTCTTCGCAATGGATTAAGACATTGTACGCCGGTGGCATCTGAGACATTTAAAGTCTGAGCGCCGGCACCGTATCGACCGCTTAAAGCCTCGACGCCGGCATGATTCGCTTGTTGACGACCAATGAATAGGTGAAGAAAATATTTAAAAATTTTATACATTATCGTAAAACACTAAATTTAGTTTGCATACTCGTTATATGCAATTTAACGATAACGAAAAATTAATAATAAAAAAAATTAATTTACAATTAAAAATTGTCGGTGTACAAACGATAGACTTTGAAACCCGCGTTTTCGCGGGGCCGGCGCTCGAGCGATAGACTTTGAATCCCGCGTTTTCGCGGGGCCGGCGTACAATGTGTTAAGACAAGCGCTATCGCGCCGCCTGGGTCTTTTCGTACTAGTTTAGAGAAAGCGCGATTGCGCTGTTCGGGATTTTTCGACAGTGTTTTTTCAATACCCCTTGGGACTCAAACGGTTAACCCATTGACTGCCAACTACGAGATATCTCGTAGTGCTGCAATTTTAAATTAATTATAAATGACCATTTGAGTTAAGAATTATTAGTGTTTTTTTTCAATAAAAATTACTGTAAATGCCATTACAATATTATATCGGTAACTTAATATATTTTGTAAAATTTCAAGTATTCTTTAAAATAAAACCTTGGACGCTCTAAATATGCCTAGCAGTCAATGGGTTAATATCTCGAGCGAAGCCGAAACGAGAGATACTGGTGTTGAATAGACCATCGTCCCTCGGGTTTAACTCTTTGCGGCACAGGATTTCAGATAATAAAATAGACCCATGTTGCATAGAAATATTTTTGCTAATTAAGGAATTACATAATTTAAAAACATGAAAAAAAATAATTTAAACGAATCTGTTGTTATAGGGTGGGACTCAAACGGTTAAATGTCTCTTAGGTCTTCGGCTGTCAATGTGTTAATCTTACAAAACCAATAATTCTATCTACGATCCAAAGAAAAGCTCCCAATTATTTCTTAACCTCTTTCTATCCGATACCTGATTACGAAAGTCTCAAATCCTCGATTCCTTCTTCATCCGCGTCACCGTTTCTCCTCCACTTTCCTGCGCCTCAAAGACACCGTCACATACGTAATTACCAGAAGCTCGTTCTGCAACCCCAAGATCCCCGAAACCAGCCGAATCGTCGCAGAAGTAAATACAGGTCGTCGTAGCCCGAACGGCAAAGCTGGATCCCGGATTCGCGATCTGGGTGGTGTTTCCCGAGCAGCTCGATGTTTAGACTGCTTAAGTCACTCGGTCCCCGACATATTTATTCATGTGGGTGCAGTGTGGGTACCGGTATGTAAATTCGAGTTACACGGAGCTACGACGCCAACCACCTGAGCCGGTCACGCGTCAGGCCATTAGCGTTCTTGCCGGACGAGATCAGAAAGCGGTGGCACCGCAACCGCGCCCCGACTTACCGCTATTTCTCGTCGTGTTTCTACGATCGTTGCTTACCTCTCCGGTTCTTTCGTTCCGGCGACGCGTTGTATTTTCGCGATTATCCCGAGATTTCCACTGTACCAAGAGGTTCCCTTTCTGTTCGTACAATGGAATCGATTTGTAAGAGCGGTGGTAGGTTGGGAGACGTGCCTCGGTTGCCGTGGGTTAGGTTTAGGCGCGAATACAGATCCACTGTGAGGATACGGTTGTTGTGGATTTTAGCTTTAACACGTTGACTGCCGCGCGCGTTTACAGTAAAATCTACTTCAGGCCACGCGTACCGCTGTACGAAGCGTATTCTGCTGGGTATTCTCACTGATATTATTAGCTGCAAAATTATTAGGGTTGACTGAAAATAGAATAAATCCTGGACGTCGTCAGAGTCAGCACAATATCGCCGTTCGGAAAAATGATTCCGGAGAAAGCGTTAGACGCGCGTGCAAACAATGTTATGCGGATAAAAGTGGTCGAATGGGCCGATCCTCTACGAGAAAAAATTTACAAAAAACAACAACTTATTGTCCAAGTTGTCCCGACCAGCCTCAGTTTTGTATAAAATGTTTTAAAGTTTTACATTCTATATAGTTTTCTTAATAAACCATTTTCGTATTACTTTTATAACAATAGTTTATATTAATGAATATTCTATTATAAATTTATGTTTATATTAATAAATGTAGTTTATATTAATTAATATTGAATAGTTTTGTTACTTCCTCGGCGAAATATCTTTTTAAACACGTACGAATATCCTTCGCAGGTAGTCAAATAAGCGTCACCCCAATACGGACGACGAGGCCCGATCAGAAACTTTACTGTCACCCGAATATGGGTCACGTGGCTGTCAACGTGTTAAAGAAGTTTTATGAAATTTGTTACGCCGTAACGAAAGAACACGAAGAATAATATTTTAAAATAGATTTTACATTTATCGGTGCCGTAAATGGTAAAGTATATCTGGAAAATTCTAAATTACTTTATGTAAGAGTCGTCAATATACTTTGGAAAAGTGTGACCGTGGACGAAAGTCTTGGGTGGCCGGAAGAGTGTTAGCGAAGAGTGTCTGGATTATGTCTAGGATATTTTTGGACCGAGAAACTGGGTCGTGAAAATGAAGTGTAGGTGTCTGCGCGATTGAAAGGAATGGATGTTAAGATTTTGGATGCGAGTGGAAAGGGATGAGTGTAATAAAAATAAAGAATAAAAAGATAGAGCGACTGAGGGTAAATGTACTTAAGTGCGTGAATGTTCGGGGCGCGAGACATTATTTTATGATTCTGGCGAGAGAAGAGAGTGGCGAGGCATAGCAGTGTACTAATCGTAATATTAACTGTCTTTATAATTTTTAATAAACCAAGTAACCCCGCGTGCCAGTGTTTGGTCATTTCTGACAACCCTTCCGAATATTGTAGTGTATAGTGTCAATCTCTTTCCGTTCCCTACCTCTCTCTCTCTCTTCCATTTACATTAGAAGAGACATTTACAGCTATAAGTGCCCTATACTCGCGGCAAACAACAAAATTACACTAACAAGGAAACATATCGAACTGTCCGTTTTCGACTTTTATGAAACTTGGTGGATATATTAAGCAGGTGAGAATAAGAGCACGTATATTTTTATAACTACCCAATCGCAAGTTTAGAGGGTGAAATCAGCCCTTGAAGTTCCAGCAGAAAAATACTATCTGGAAAACTATCATAGATATAAGAAAACTTCTTAGAGAAAAGTTCAATAGTGTCCACCAACTAAATATACAAAATCTTCTAACGAGACCACCATTGTTATATCATTTTTTCAAAATACTACAAGAAATTACATTTGAATTTATCTCTGTGAAAAACCGAACGAACTTTCTCCTGTACCTAATAATTCGATCGTCACGACCAATGGAGCCCGTCATTATTCATTTCGCCCTGAAATTACCGCGACGAGCTGCACTCGTCATTCGAGGTCAATGGGTTAAGAACGAAGTGGAAAAAATTTTATTCCACGTTTTCCATTTATTCGTTTCGCGTGGAACCAGCTTCTTGTCGGCTGTATCGCTAGTTTACACGACACCGTGTATATCACAGGGCGATTATTGCGCGCACGGACGCACCACGGACCACGAGGAAGATTAATTCCTTCCGGCGTACGTGCAGATTGATTTTTGGAGGAGAGAAAGGGCCCGTTCATCATCGCGCCTGCACATCGACTGCTACCTTTAACGAGAGTGAAAAACGATGTAATTAATAGTGGCAGGCGATGAGTTATATCATACGGTGCTAATGTCTTTGGGGGAATAAAAAATGTTTCCCCAGCTTTTTTAACCAGTATTTTACGTCTTAATATTTTATTACGCTTTGTCGCGTCGGTTGCAACAATCTTATCTTGGAAATTAGAATGAGACCGATAAAGGTAATTACTCGAGCGTATGCAAAGGTGAGGAATAAAATTAGAACGCTGAGATTGTGCTTTTAGCGAAGAAAAAAAACTATTTTTAAAACTAACTTTCGTTGTTTAAATATGCGTGCATTTATATATATTTTTTTTTAATTTGTAATGGATCCCGAAATTAATGATTTGAGTAGAATTAATATTTTATTGCGCTCGATGAGTCCATATATGTTCAATTTATAAAATTTTTTTTGCTTTTAGTTTAAGTGTGATTTAATGTAGGATATAGGGATTCTTTTCAAGAAAGTAGGGTATTATTTATAATAATTATGGATTTTATATTAACACTGGAATTATGGACGATTTAAGTATACTTCTACCAAAATATTCAAAATAATGGATACTGAAAAAAAAATATAAAATGCAAGGGAAATAAATCTTTATTCATATTCTTAAAACAATTCTTAAAACCGCGTTATTATAATATTTATAAATTTATAAATCAATCCTCTATGGCGCGGTGTGACTTCAGAGTTACATGCTCGTGTATTTATATTTAAATAAATTTATTTCATTTAGTTATCACTGTACTATTAAATTTTGATACCGTGTTAGTGTAATGATACCACAGTCTATCTATAGCAATTATTATTTTAAAAATTTTGCGATCAAAATAAAATACTGTAATCAATCCTAATTCTTTTCTCTGATAAACAAACAACTATTCGGACTATAGAGGGTTAAATTAGTGAATTGATTATATTCACACGAGAAATTGCAAACCCTTTTTACCGCTTCGCTAGTTCTACTGTAAAAACAAAACACTTCGCAATCCTCATTCTCCAAACCAAACAAAATTCAGCTTATAGTCAGTTAATTAATCTTGTTTGCTCAAAGAGCGTCTGTCTCAGATACCTCTAAAACATTACCTCTGCCTGCAACAAAAATCCCTTCCCTCTACCAATCAGAAATAAAAAAAAAAGAAAAAAAGAAGAGAAAAGAAAAGAAAAGGAAACTAAGAAAAACAAACCGGATAAAATCCGCGTTGCAACTCGCGGCTACCATTCGGCTCAATAAGAACCTTGCAGTCTCTGTAAATTTGTATTTCTAAATTGAACCGACTCTGGGTAAATAATACCGAAACTTTTCTCGATGAACAAAGTGGTGGTTCCCCTGGAAAGCCAGCGAAACAAAGAAAGAGACAGAAAAAGTTGAGGGAGAAAGGAGGCAGGAGCTCCTTTGAAGTTCCGTACATAACGTTGAAATTTCTGTTAAAGAACTTCCTCTCGACGCAGCCTCGAGTTTTTCAACTTGAACTTGCCCGATCGTATTTTCCGCTGTATATTTTCTCGGCTGTCCGCCGGCGTTGCCTTGGGTCGTTCGATATAACCGGCTCTCGATTTATTGGAAATAAGACTTAACTCGTTGCTCGTGGCCGGATACTCTGCCCGAGCTAAAATATTAATCTCCCAAGCGCGAAACGAAATGGCTCGAAATCGTCTCGCGAGCCATCGTGCAACGGAAACTAATCCAACGGGGACCTGTTTCTCTAATTCCTTCGGCTTCTGTTCGAGCGATGATAAATTGGATCTTAGACGCCGCGAGACGAAATTAAACTTAACGGCGGATGGCAGGCATGTCAGGACCCGGTTCTTCTGTAATTTCGTTAAACGTCTTGGGCGATAACGAGCACGCTAGAATTTTATTGAATAATCAGAAAGGATGTTGCGTATTTTTATCGGAGATCTTTTAGTGCTCCCAAACTGGTTCTCGAGTGTTTTATGCAGATCGGTTTGAGGTAAAGTTGACTAATAAAATTGGCTTTTTTTTTTTCTTAAACGGTTTGGAACTATCGTGCGGATGTACAGTTCGGTTAATTAGAAAGAAAAAAATTGTTATTTACATACTGGTTCAAGTTTTATATTACCTATTTAGCTCGGCGTCCAGGTTGAAGGTATAGATTGTAAAAATAGTTTTTCATGCTGGAATTTGTCGATGAATACAAACATAGATCAGTGCTTCGTTGTTCTTTTTCCTGAGATATTATCAGGAAGGTAGGCATTTTTATGAAGCAAGATTGAAAGGTAACGAAATGGCGCTATTTGAAAATTATAGTTTCAAGCAAAAGCTATTTATAATTTATAAAAGAAATATTTATTCTTCTATTTATTTAATTTACATCAGACATTCTATTAAAAGTATTTCTTTTTAATAGTATTAAAAAGCTGAGTCGATTGTTTTCGTACTTCGTACGATATCATGGGCGTCATCTTGGAAAATATGATTCAATGATCAATATCATCAAGAAGGTAGAAATTTTTATGAAGCAAGATTGAAAGCTATCAAAATGGCGCTAGTTGTAGTTTCACACGAAAGCTATTTACAATTTATAAAAGAAATATTTATTCTTCTATTTATTTAATTTACATCAGACATTCTATTAAAAGTATTTCTTTTTAATAGTATTAAAAAGCTGAGACGATTGTTTTCATACTTCTTAAGATATCATGGACGCCATCTTGGAAAATATGATGGAACACAGGAATGCGACCAAAATCCAATAATTCGATTTTACACACAATTTACATACATTAAAAAAATCTTAAACACCTCGTACCTTCAAGAATTGCAGAAACAAGACTCGATTATTCTTAACTTTCTGAAGAAAAGAAACTGCTTTCGAAAGGAACGACGAAATACGGGAATACGCATTAAAATGGCCGCGAGTTCTCGCGAACGTTATCAGCGACGTTGAGAAATACGCCGATTACGAGGCTAATTACGCGAATCGAGCCTGTGCACGGCGAGTCGGCGCGATAACGACGTTACAAGGCATTGTGGCACGACCAGAGATTCCACTTTGTTGACAACGATGAATCCTGGCTGGGAAATAATATTATCGTCGGGGTGCCAGGCGATCACGAAGCCTTCAGGTGACAAAGAGCAACTTGCGCTATCTGACGATGACCCTTTCAGTTCGCCGGAGTTAAGATCCTTCTTAAAAGGACCCGTCGTCGTTCAGCCTTTCTTCCCTCTTTCCTTCTCAAGGCAACGCGCGCGCTATCGTACACGAGATAACCGACCGGCGAACGTGGATGCCTTAAGGGGTTGTGCACACCTTAAAAGTGTTCCTGGAAAAAGTTGCAGGAATTATCGTCGTTCCGGGAATGAAAATAGACCTAGCTGAAACTCTCCGCGGAAGCTACGCTGGTTGTTTGAGGAGGATCGTTTGGAAAGTTCACGGTTTAAGTATGAAGAACTATTGCTCGGTGTTTGTAATCTTCGCTGTATAATACGCGATCATTTGTGCAGCGATGCACGAAGTTTGGTCTGTTGTTCTTCTTATTATTGTTTTTTTATCGCTGCGAAAGTGGAAATGTTTGTTAACCCTTTGCACTCGAGAGGTGACTCACCACTTGGATTAATGCAGCAACTTAAATTGCATATACACTTGCGCTCAAAAGTATCCGGACACTTGTTTATTTTTGAATTTAATTTATAATTTTGTTATTTAATTGTTGTCACAGCTATGAGTAGCGGAATATTATAACAGGATAAAGCTGAATATTACGAATAAATTGCTGAGCTAAAAATCTTTTCGAATAAATTGCTGAGCTAAAAAAATCTTTTGGAAACTGTTTTGTTATTTGAAAGATTCTTTATATTTGGGTTATTTAATTGCTAAGCTATGGATTAAATAATGACGTTTTTCTATTATGGTTAATTTATATAGTGCTCTTTTAGGAACCTTGTATTTTATTTTAACCCTTTCGCTACGGTGCTCTCAGAATTGAAAGAGCTCTTGGTATACTAATCGATACAGTTTGTGTTGATGTAATAAAAATATACATAATAAAACTTAAATATATTGTTTAATGATGGCACATCATATGTAAATGAAAATATAAATAATTCTATGGCACAGAAAACGTCTATGCACGCTTTTATCAAATGATTGCTTCATTTTTAAGAGCGTATAAATACGCTCTTCGTAGCGAAAGGGTTAATAGACTATCGGCAAATTTTGATTAATAGATAATTTCAATTTAGTGTGTCGATTGCTTAAGAAGGTAGCAAATATTACTTCCAGTCATTAAATTGTTATTAATTTACATTTGTGTACTGAAATTAATAGAAATTGATCGAGTTGACAAATTTATCAGTGTCCGGATACTTATGAGCGGTAGTGTAAGTATTTTATTTCAACGTTTCCTGTATTTCTACGTTATACAATACAAGACCTGATATAAAATCTTAACCCGTTGCACTCCCATATCGAGCTAGCTTTCCTACATTTCTTTCAGTTTTAACGTACGAAAATTCCTTTACGTCAAATTAAATTTTATACGAATTTATCAACGCACAGTAGCGTCCATAAAATTTTTAAGCTCCATTTTAGCGTCCATAAAGATTTTAAAAAAGTTTATATCAAGATTCCAACGTAAATACTCTTAAATAAAATAAATATAAATTTACATAATTAATATAGCAGTCAAAGAAAAATAATTTGTTAAAAATTACATGGAGATGTCTTGTTTCAAATATATTTTCTATATTTTAGACAAACCGAAGATGACCGAATACTTATGAACTGTAGATATGTTACCGATTATAAAATGATTATTAATGCAAATTCCGTAAGCTTCCGAAAATATTTTATCAAGCACGACCCAGTTGAGATAAAACATACAGTGCGACTAAGAACGCGAAGGGTTAAAGCTTTGTAATTTTGCTTGGAGCGATATTATAAATCTTCCTGTTGCAATTACTATCTCAAGAGCGTTTCAATTTTAATCTCTCGGAGTGTCAGCAGGTCGGGACGTCTGAACTCTTACCTGCACCCTTGTTGCGTCCACTTCAACCCGTTCAAGTTCAGCTTCAATTAGCCCTTTGAACGACCGACCCTTTGTAACGTGAAAGGAATTGGCTTTGTGCTTCCGTGGGTACTTTTGATGTTTTATAAAGAAAGCACCTTGGCCACCACTCTCTGTAGCACCTACGTTTGGCTCCTCAGAACCAAAGAGGGATCTCTTTCCCCCTTTTTGAGCCACCCTTTGGATTCTTATAAGAAACGTTTACGAATGTACAGATTGCTCGATGCAAAGCAGTTTCGAATAAATAGGTTTCCTCAGTTTGCTCGCAGAAAGGGGCAAAAGTTAAGTGTTTCGAAGGAAAAGGAGCAAAAATCGAAGCGGTGAAGCTGTATCAGCTGGTTTTCAATTTTACCTCTTCGCGAATGTTTCCTTTTCTATTATTTATATTTTTAGTTCGGATTTTACTGTCCATGTAACACTGTCGAGGATCGTTAAATTTTTATATCATATAGATCTCGTAAAAATATCAGACACGTATCTTTTTATATCGATCATCGTTCGCTTTGAAGGGTGATATCAGCGCTCAAAGCAGAGGGTGAGAAACCTGTTAAACGGTATGTCTTGAAAACTATTGGAGATAAAAGGAAAGTTTAATCGTACGATTTGTCTATTTTTTAATGCCGAATCCAGCTGTGTAAGAACTTTTTTGAAAAATTGTGTCGCTTAAGAACTTTTGTATCCTACTTTGAGAGCTGATTATCTCTGATCGCTTCTTAAAAGTGAACGATGGCAGATATAAAAAAATACGTTTCTAATATTTTATCGAGATCGATATCATAAAAATTTCATTAAAATCAGATTGTAATAGGTGGGTTACAGGAAATTAATAAATCGTTTATTAATAAATATATAGATTTTGTTATATCGCTTCATCGTTACTTATATTTAGATTTATTTATTATGATACGGTTACTAAATACGAGATTTCTTTTAATTCAAATTGTTCAAAATATTTCAAATTCACATGGTATTTTTAACAATATTAATTCGCACGACAGAGACATTAATTCTGGCTAAAATACAATAAAAATACACGATATTTATGATAAATTTCAATTTTAATTTTAACTGTAACTTAAATTTACAAGATTGAAAATTAGCAATTACAAAATACGTGTAATATTTCGATACCTTGTGTTTAACAGAGTGTCAAAGCGGTGAATAGCTATTGCTAATATGTATGAAGTTTGAAGAAATTGCAAGCCAAAGGGTTAACAAGAAATAAATTTTTTAATTGGAATTTATCCATGAAGACGAATATTAGGAATTTTAATGTGTCTTATGAGAGGGATAATAATTTATAGGATAAATAATTATTTAGGTGATTTTGACTGAGAATATGTAGATCAAAGTAACGTAGGTTTTATGGAGAATGGATAATTATTTAACAAATGATGCATAGAGTTTCGAAACAGAAACTGAAAATATTTAAAGAGAATTATGATTCGAAGTTCAGTATGTTACGTTAGGCTTCGAATAAGTCACGTTTTAAATATGCTTGATTTAGCATAAATAATACGTATGTTGTATTTTAAAGAAAAGGTTGTTTTGAACACTTTCTATTCAATTTTTGTCACGATATTGCTGTCGTTGCATATGCACCCTTATCAAAATGGAACTGACGTTTCTCTCTTGACTGTTTCTAGTCTGTCATAAAATATTCAATGCCTAAAAAGTGTCATGAAAAATTGAACAGACTTAGAAGGCGTTTTACCGAAAAACTAGATGTTTTCTTTACTTTCATAAACGGATCGAGAATTATTTAGCCTTGTGGTTGCTCTCTTTATCGTTATATGCACAGCTTTTGCTTGTACAATCTTAAAACAAAAAATAAAAAATATATAATTACACTAGAGTGTAATAGTACAACGTTATAGATCTTCTATCGCATGAAACGTTGGTCCAATATTTTATTATCCAACAGAAACTCTCAATTGAGAGCTATCATATCGATCACCTTACCATTCAAAAATATTTAACTTCAACATTTTTTCAAATTTCGAAAAAACCTTTTACACAAATATTGTATACGCTTAGAAGATGGAAAAAATCTAAACCAAATTCTATTTAGTTATTTATTTAGTTTTATAGGTCTGTAAATTAGAGCGTTCTCCTCATATGACATTATTAATCGATATAATTCATTACCAAGTAATTCTTCGACCATTTTTAGCATACAAAATATTCCTACAATTTTCCTTTATTTTTCTAGACCCCTAATTTTCCTCTCATTATCAGTATACGAAACAGTCTACGTCCTAAGCTATAAGAACACCAAAAATTTGCGTCAAAACCGTCCACCCACAATCGAAGACCTTAGTTCGAACATCGAACAAGTTCAGCTTTCAAAATTGCGCTTCGAAAGAGCTTTGCGAATTTCTACACATTAACGATTTATTTAACTTTCCACAAAAATTGGACAAGCCCAACTTTTAGCAAAATTGTGCTTCGAAAGAGCTTCGCGTATTTCTACACATTAACGATTTATTTAACTTTCCACAAATTTATAAATCGCACCATAATCTTCAATTCCTTCAAAATA
>SMSQ01019303.1:7294-24088 GCA_019453375.1 Ctenoplectra terminalis | reverse complement strand
TAAGTATTATTATGGTTAATATGTCTTCGATGCGTGAGCAATGTGAGGATGTATTATATTTATATTCAAATTTTGAATACATTATTTAAGTTTGATTGTACGTTCAAAAGTAGAAATTTTGTGCTTCGTATTGCGAATTATTTATTGTATGGAAATTTTCATATTTTCATTTCATATTATCATTCATTTATTCAGATTTTGTGAACATATTCTGTGTTTAGAAAATTTTGTGGTGCTACTTATTGTACACGAAAATGAGGAATTATATTTTGTTATTATTATTTTATTCTTGTACAAAAAATATGTATATATTGTTTATAAAACATTTAATCATATTTTTAAAATTCTCGAATAATAATATTAACTGAATTTTAATACATCAAAAGAAGAAATTTTTCTCCGTTTAATATCGCTACTTGGTTTTTATCTTTTGTTTATATTTAACACACAAGTTTTAATTTTGTACACTTTATATGCTGAATTTTGTATTATTTAATCATCAACAGCGAAAGATATTTTTTAAATGTTTACCACTCTTATTAATTGTAACTTAAATTCTTTAATACATTTTATACATTATAGAAAAACATTCAATTGCATGAATTAATTGTATAATTTAATTTAAATTCAATTTAATAATTTATTACATCAATCGGAATATTTGTTAACAAAAACATTAAAAGAACAAAAATTTTTTAATTAAATCATTCGCATAATTTAAACCAAAAATTCACAACAGCTCCTGAGGTTTTTTATTGATTAATATTTAAAAAAACTAAAGTATTTAANTTTATATTTAAGTATTATTATGGTTAATATGTCTTCGATGCGTGAGCAATGTGAGAATGTATTATATTTATATTCAAATTTTGAATACATTATTTAAGTTTGATTGTATGTTCAAAAGTAGAAATTTTGTGCTTCGTATTGCGAATTATTTATTGTATGGAAATTTTCATATTTTCATTTCATATTATCATTCATTTATTCAGATTTTGTGAACATATTCTGTGTTTAGAAAATTTTGTGGTGCTACTTATTGTACACGAAAATGAGGAATTATATTTTGTTATTATTATTTTATTCTTGTACAAAAAATATGTATATATTGTTTATAAAACATTTAATCATATTTTTAAAATTCTCGAATAATAATATTAACTGAATTTTAATACATCAAAAGAAGAAATTTTTCTCCGTTTAATATCGCTACTTGGTTTTTATCTTTTGTTTATATTTAACACACAAGTTTTAATTTTGTACACTTTATATGCTGAATTTTGTATTATTTAATCATCAACAGCGAAAGATATTTTTTAAATGTTTACCACTCTTATTAATTGTAACTTAAATTCTTTAATACATTTTATACATTATAGAAAAACATTCAATTGCATGAATTAATTGTATAATTTAATTTAAATTCAATTTAATAATTTATTACATCAATCGGAATATTTGTTAACAAAAACATTAAAAGAACAAAAATTTTTTAATTAAATCATTCGCATAATTTAAACCAAAAATTCACAACAACTCCTGAGGTTTTTTATTGATTAATATTTAAAAAAACTAAAGTATTTAAACGTAACGTAAGATGCACGTACGCCAGGTGAAACGAATGCAAAACAAAAGTAGCTTCCTTTCAAGTCCTTTCATTGGTTTTTTCATTTATATATATACCGTTAGCCTACATACCTTTAACCTCCATCCATGGAGAACATAGTTGCCGAAGCAAACATTTATCCTCACATCATTAGAATATAGAAAGCAAATATTTATAGCGTATTAAATAATTATATTATATAACTCAGATATTATTGTTTTATATCATTTACCGTAAAACCTAATAACTCAAGCAAACCTGTAATTTACAGCGTTTAACCATCAATTATTCTCACGTTTTGTAAGGTGTGATGTATTATTTAATACAATTTTGTTACTTAAATATTAACTCTTCGTTGCATGATTCTTTTTTTAACTTTGAAAGAAAATACATGAACTCTCACGAATGATAATAATAAAAAATCAGCAATTATAAAGTTTCTTCTGTTTAATAAATTTATCTAAGGAAATATTGTAAAAGACAAGATATGTACTATTAACGGTATATTAGTTACATTATTCCAAATGTCAATTACAATTCAAAGAATTAAAAATAAACAATGTTACATATTTTCAACGCGATGCAACGAAGGGTTAACACGTTATTAATTTCACTAGGTAATGCTAAACAAATTTTCATAACGATTCATCGTTTATATGAATAAAAAGTCTCAATCCTAAATTAAGAATCTTTAAGAAGTAGAATAACTTAGAAACACCAGAATTAAAAATCTTAATTTAGAAGAATTTAATAACATGAATTTTGAAAATAAATTTTGAATAAAAAGTCTTAATCCTAAATTAAGAATGCTTAGGAAACAGAATAACTTAGAAGCACCAGAATTAAAAATCTTAGTTTAGAAGAATTTAATAATATGAATGTTGAAAATTAATCTTGAATAAAATGTTTTAATCCTAAATTAAGAATCTTTAAGAAGAAAAATAAGTTAGAAGCACCAGAATTAAAAATCTTAGTTTAGAAGAATTTAATAACATGAATTTTAAAAATTAAGTTGCTGATATCTGTTTCTCAACGTTATAAAGTAAATTTTTTTGACAAAAAAAGTTGGTTCATGTATCATTAAAATCATATATTAATAATCTATGAATCAAAATAATATATCTAACAATATTCTTTCCCAATTTAACGATCTGTTCAAACCACTTCAAGTTCATTAATTTCAATTCATATATCCATTTAAATAAACGAATAAAACGAAATTTATAATTAATATTAGATATATATATCACTGCTCAACAATATATATATTTTTAACTTTATTAAAAAATGTGAGAAATATAAAAAAAAAATTACAACGCTTCTTTACAGAAATTGTGTGCGTATAGCAACGAGTCTGTAACGTCTTTTAATCGTTAATTATTTAATTTCTGAATTAAGTTTCAGCGTTTAATCCGGTAGCCGTGTAAAATAGGAGGGTGGGCACAGTAGTCACAACCGGCCAGCTAAAGACGATGGTCGCAGTAGTCGAAGCATACCCATAAAGAATCATTGCGTACCAATCCCACGCATCCGCCTTAAGGGCACTAAAAGCTGCACAGATTTATGCGTTAACTTTCAAATTTCAAGTTTTGCAATCGCGACAAATGCTTGGCGCGAAATCGCTTAAATTATCAAACCGACTATTTCTATTTAATACTTCTGTTACCTTAGTTTCATTTAAAACAGGCTCCATAAAATATTATTTTAAACAGTACTGTTGTAAAATGTATTTTTACGTATTACGCGAAATATTTCATTTTACTTAAACGGAATACGAATGGTGGAAATAAATTTTGAAACAAAGAAATAAATCGTAGAGAAGTAACGAACAATTTTAAGAAAATACGTAATATCAATTGCAACGGTAAGGAAGGAACCCTGAATGTCCAATTTGCATACGAAATTGGAGACTTTCGATGGAGTGGAATCCTAACTAAGAATTAACGTCATTCACCGGGAACAACCTGGAAATAGAGTGCGCGATGAAGCTGGTTGAACAGCTTCATCTTTGAGGATAGATCGCTCGAAGATAAAGTTGCTGTTACTATATCCTGCCGCTCGAGAAGTAATTAGTGTTTTGATACTATTACGTGACCAGAATATACACCGATTCCGTACTACGAGATTCCATTAGTAGGATATTCTTCTTTGACATGCCGGAGCATATCGCCATTAACAAGACCCGATAATCAAAAGGCGAGCTATACAAATGATGAATCATTGGTTTTCATTTATCATTAATGGATCTAGATCGTTTCAAAATTTCCTGTACGCAACCACGTCTCTCCTTATCTCTTACAGAACGCCAACACAAAGAGTACGAGCAATATTACTACCATTGCAAAAAGGTACACGTAATCTTTGAATTATTACACGTTACATCATTCAGATATGTTAATCTTTCACAATTAAAGAACATTCAAGATACGATCGAACGACACCCATTCATGGTTGGCAAACGGAACTCCTAAACAGCTGTAACCTCCACCAAACACAATTACGATTCAAACGTCACATTATCAACTTACTAATCCAATAAGCGTAGAATCACGTTTCCCGAACCTCCAGCAGCAAGATACACGCAACACTAACACAATCAAACAACTTTCCATGAAACATCACCGTATCCTCGAGGAAATCGGTCCGACAAACGTCGACCAAATTGAAACAAAGCCGACGGACGATGTCAAACGCAAGCGAACGAGTTCTCTAGCCGAGTGACTCGGCTTTCACCGATCCACCGTGTCAAAAACACACCAAAGAACCGAGACTCTCCGTACACCTACGCGTCTCTATAGTTCCGAGACAGCAAGATTCGATCGGCCGAGGACTCGATCCTACGTCGACCGCATCCGGTCGAGCGAAACACAGCCGCTAGACTGTGGATCGGCGTAGAGCCACCGATGTTCGTTCGCACAATAAAACGAGCCGACCGCGGTGCAAGCTGGTGTCACTTTCCTCGACCATTACCGAGCGATATTAAGGGCGCACTGGTGTCCAGGAGCGTGTGGCGTTGGTCGCGCGGCCGCCAGCCGTCCGCGTCCACTTCCGTCTCGATCGAGATCGAGGAACGCTCGCGAGGATACGCCGCGGTAGCTGGCAACGTCCGGCCGCGAGCAAAGACGATCGCCGGTGCACAGCGGTGACAGCAAACGAGGAACGTTGCACGGCCAGGTACGTACCTGGACCGCGCAGCCGCTTTAGGTCTTGGTGAACCGAGCGGAGAAGCAACCGGTGAAGCGACCAATCGGCGCTCCTTATCGCTGACGCGGCGTGCAAGCTGACACGATGTAGGTGTGCGTGTGCCGATATACATACACACGGTCAGGGTATCGGCGGTTCGTATCGGTTGTGCTTAGCTCTCCGCGCGCGCCGGGTTTGCGGCTTTTGCCGCGCTGCTCGATCGAGGGAACGCGAACTTCAGCTCCTCGCGATCTCTCCGTGCTCTTGGTCCCTTCGGTGCGCTTCGCTTTGCTTCGGTTCTCCTCGGTTCGCTTTTGCATCGTACAAGCGGGGGCGTGACTGGACGTACATTAAACAACAGTAATGCTCCGTCTGCGATGTCAACGACTGCACTTCGTACACGCTTAACATGGTCTTTCTCGGACAGCTTTTTCTTTAAACGCCGTATTTTTTCGTTGCTTACCATGTAATAGATGTGTCGATTGTTTCTTTTTAAACTTTTCTTTTCTTTTTTTTTCTTTTTACTTTGTTTTTTTTGTTTTTTTTTTTTGTTCTTTTTCCTTTGTTATGGTTTCGAATAGGATCGGCTCGCCGTTGAACAGGTGATAAGTGTTTCTAGGATTTGATCGAATTTATGCTGCCGTCGTAACGTTAGGTACTTTCTAATAAATGTTTCTAATAACGAAAAACGCGAATTGAAATTTCGAGTTAAAATAATGATCGGTGAAAGTATACTGGTTGGAACATGTTAATATTAATCGTGTATCATTAGTGACAACTTGTCGCGCGAAAAATGGATTGACAGACGGTTTATCGTTTTCCTTTTTACGCTTTGAATTGAATTCACGTTTCGGTGATTCATTTCCGTGAGGTTTGTTATCGTATCGTAGCGCAAATGTTTCATAATTTTGTTCCCTGTCTCAGCTTCTTTTCCTCGTCGCGTTCATAGTGCATCACATCACCGGTAATTTTCCCGCAAGCACTACTTCATGCAAAACGGATGCCCGTGATTTCATTGTGGAACACGAACTGTTGCCATAAATGAAATCCTACGTCACCACGCGGAGATCGAAATGTTTAATATTGCAATTTTGTTGTTGGAACTATTTTTAAGATAAATTTTAAAATATAAAGAGATTAAATAAGATAAAAGAAGATAAAATAAGAATTCGGTGGAAAGAACGATTTTTTAATATTAATGTCCAAATTAAATGGGTATTAGTTACGAATTTATGATAAAAAGTTAACTTTCCAAATTTCGACCATTATTTTTTTACTTTCGAAAGAAAATTATACATATTCTATGTCTAGCTAAACCTTGTTTCATACAATTCTTATCTTCAATATTTTTTGTACGCGACAATCGTGATGCAAACTTTTTTCAGCGTAATGCTTGATGATTCTTAACTCTCTTTTTTTATCAATCTTCTCTCTGTGTTGTGTTGTTTGTGTAAGAGTTCAAGTAAAATACTGCGTGATTTCACGCAAAGAATTAATGTGCACGTGCTGTCAAGTTCTTGTAGATTTATACCCGTAATGACACAGCTTGTGTTATAGCAATTGTTCCAAGTAATATATCAATTTAATATTATACCTATATATGACCACGATGGCCGTGCATTATTCACGACAATTAAAAAGTAACTTCGTTAACATGTGTAACGGTGTCAGATCGCTAATCAGTGATCGAGATCGTGTAATTGTATCCGTTCGTATTCGTGTCTCAATAATTTATATCGAGTAGCATGAAGCTCTGGTTTCTCTAATTTTTTACGTATTTATACCAAATAACAAGCCGTATGAAATAAATTGACACCGCACGTCCTGCTTCCTCCACGATATTTTACTTAAAAAAAATAAACCGTTGATCTATTAACAGCAAAATTTCCGTTTCCTGCGCGTACGGGAAAAAATGGCACAAGAGTAATCGTTCGCCAGAAATTTGACACGATCAACGAACACGTTGGAATGTTTAGAAGTCCATTGTGAAAATTACTTGTTCATTATCTAGCATTATCTAGCATTTATCCTAATGTTAATTCGACGGTTATCTCGTAAAAATGCATGATTGGTCATAACGTAAGTGCGTTAATGACTCGAGGAAAGCTAATTGTCGTCTTTAGCGAGGCTAATAGTCTTGAAATCCACTTACAATTACAATCATTGCGAGTAGAGCCCTTAATCAAACGGTAAAAGATATTAGTTGCGATATTTCGGTGAGACGATTTCAAGCACAAATTCATTCAATTGCTAAATTCATGCCGATATGTTTAACATGCAAACACACGAAGATACTAATGGCGATGATTCCTCGTTTAGGTAGCATTCTATTGCACAAGTATACCTCTAATCATGGCAATACCATTTACAGATACCACCAGGAAGAGTGGCCCTGTCGCGATTTCCCGTAAATGGCGTACCTTCAGGAGGAAACGAGTATCCGGTTATCCGTTCTGGTACACGAAGATAACCTGTTACGTCGACTTTTGTAAATGCAGTTCATCTGTCGCGCGTATCTCCGAGCTTAAAACTAGTTGGCTCTGTATCTTACTCTAATTAGTTCATTGTTCCGACTTAGACAATAAATCGTTTCTCGGTTAAAATATGTCTGGATAATAATAACTCCATGTTCCCTGGAACCACAATTGAAGTCGTTTTCTCCGATATAAATAATATGAATTTAAAATTCAATGTTTTCTCGTGCTTTCACGACACGGTTTCGTATCGGGCAACTTCTAATCGATCGCACGATCCCTTTCAGCGCACGAGAAAAATATAGTTATATCGATCGATGACAAGTTTTCAATATGTTAGCGCGGAAAGTGGAACGGAAACGTTGTGAAGCATGTCTACCTTCAAAACTATACCCACGGCTGCGCTCTGTCATTTAGAATTCACGCAAGAGGGAACAATGGCTTTCCCTGGTCGTTAATATAATTAATTATTAGACACATAATAAGAGGCGAGACGCATCGCGTCCCCTCTCGTTCGATCGATTTTTTTTTTCTCCCCCCTCATTCTTTATCCCTGCTTCATAAAACACGAAAGCATCGCGTCGACGATTTCGCGCAGCGAAGTATTCTTCGTTCGCTGTATCTGATACTTCCATCTGATATGTAAATGAAAATCAGTCTATTACACGGCCAATTTCACTTGCACCTTGTAACCTGTGCGCTAGAGGTTAGAATCCCAACCCGAGGTACAACGGAAAATCGAATTACTATGCGGACAATTTTCCTTGCTACCGGTGGTACCCGTTTTGTAACCATATTCCGCATTCTAAACGAGCAGAATTAATTATCATATACCCACAGTTTATCATTGCGCAACGTTTCAATGGCGGACCAAATTTAAGGAGATTAGATGGTACATGGAAGTACTGATAAAGTTTGTAAGAATGGAAACCAAGGTGAAAAGTGTTGCAACGGTCTGCTAGGCGTCGAAAGGAGAAAAGATAGCACGAATTTGAAAATTTGTTTCCTTTCTTCTTCTTTTTTTTTTTTTTTTTTTTTTTTTCATATAACTGCATTCCGATAAACGCATATATGTTACGGGTTACAGGAATTGCAACGGCAATCACCATATGCACTATAGATAAGTATGGACGCCGGAAGTCCCGTTAGTCAACCTTAAGGTTTAAGGTTCGTTCCTCCAAGTATTACCTCGAGCTTGCTCGTGCTTGCACGCGTGGATTTCTTGAAAAATAATAACCGAATTCATTAATAAAATCCTATCATTAGGAGGAATCAGAGAACCACGACCAGATTAATAAATTCTCGCTGTATCACAGTCGGTTCGCGTGAAAAAGTTGTTGGACTACCCATTAGGCTGCTCAAACTTTTATCAACAGGAACTATCGATATTTACGTACAGATAATTTTCAGTGAAAGTCGTATCGAACCCGAACTGGTTTCGATAATGTTTGTTAGTTACAACCCGATAAGCTCGCGGAGAAACTCTTGCCGAAAGCTTCGTAGATCATACGAGGAAAATTAATCTTTCGGCTAAATAACAGCCCAGCACTGTTTCACAAATCAATCCATCGCGATTATTAATTTTAGCAGCCCGTAATTGATATCGTATACGGCGCTGTTTGCGAGTTCGCGTTCGAAGGCAAATAAACGGCGAGAAAATATTTTCTCAACTTCAAATCAGTCATCGATTCGCGCGCACCAACTACCCGTCCGTCAGGCCGCGAATAAGTCGATTAAAAATACATTCACCGCCTATTTTTAAACCTATTTCGTGCATTTAGAAACTTGGACCGACATGTCGGGAGACGATATGTATATGTATATAAATATCGCGAGTTCCTTATGGCTCCGTGTGAAAGCGCCATTCCACTCGACTCCGGCTATATGCTACGACATACAGAAAGACGAGACTCTCGTTCGCACGGGGGGTCACAGCTAGCCCTGAGGGAACAGTCATTGACATTGAGAGAGAGAGGGAGGGAGAGAGACCGTCTAGAAACGTGACTAATATCGTGGTGCTACCTCTATATGGAAGCTTTTCGCGTTTTCTATTCACCGATAGCCACCTGTGGAATTGCTGATCACGAGGTTCATTTAAATCCAACCATGATTCTCTGAATCCGTGTCCGATAAATCATTTCTTCGAGTTCGTCCGATGAATCGAGTTTGGTCCATTGGTAGAGTGAATTTAGATGACGTACGTAAAATTAAGCATTTAGACGGGCCGTTGAAATATTTGTGAGCGAAAAATAAGATGAGATAGATGTATACGAGTAGCACACGCGAGTGGTTATGGTAGTAACTGCAACATCAAGTAAATTACATGGTAGAGTAACATTAAAAGGTACACGCACATTATCCGAACATTTGTCTAATTATACGCTCGTTGGCGCTAGAAAAGCTTAGATTGTAAAAAAAGAAAAAAAAGAAAAAAAAAAGAAAAACGCAATTACACAGTCTTGAAACTTCATGGAATATCGCGAAAGGTATAATTTATACGCGTGTTGCGAAAAATTGTCGTAACGCTGATTGTTCGTTTACATGGCAGAAAAACAGAAGAGGAAATATTTCATCGATCGTTGTGCGGACGTAAAAATTGTTGCTTTAAATTGGCCGGTACAATGACTCGGAATATTGGAAACGTTGAAACAAAGTCACGAGTTTTACCGAGATTTAATTTCCTTAGCTCGTATAGAAATTCTGGATAATGCTAAAACAGGTTTCTCGTGAACGTCTTACTCCCGACGATTCAGTATTCGACAGTCGCTCCGCAGGCTCGTATTCGTCGAGGTTTATTGCCTCGAGCACCGTAGAAAGTATAACGCAAATCACTCTGATAAACCGTAAACGGTCGTGAGATATAAATGTAAGTAAATAAGATTCGATCGAACGGTTCGTCCTCGAAACGCGTTCCCTGGTGTCTATTTCGTAGCGGGATTCCATCATTCCGCGTAACAGAAATGGAAAATATTCGTCCGGTACGGTGTATAAATTTTACACGAAAATCTAAACGTCCATCAAAACGTGCACAAGAGAAACACCTGATCAAATGACATTCCAACACGACGATTCAACATCCTATCGACCATACCTCGAACCGATCAAACCGAACAATCCCCTCTTCGACGCGATCACTTTTAAGAACGTATTCCGAGTCGAGAAATGCGTAACTGAAGCCTGAACAAAAACATTCCTGTCGGATCTTCCAGAACAATCACTGGTATCGCGTAAATTCCACCCAACAGTTCTCAATGGGATCATCGTTTCTTCTGGTGAAAGCAGAGGACCGACGATACTGAATTGGAAATCATAAACCATGCGAGACAACACTGTGGCGAACGTTACCCTTGCTCCTCTTCGGCAGTTGGCGGTCCCTGTTGCGCGATGCGAAACACGTCCGTCGTCGACATGGTGCTCCGCTGGTCAGCACACTGTTGACACTCGATCACGGGTCACATATCGACGCCACTTTCCTCCGCTTATCCAACGTCGAGGATACTTTCCTCGATTCGAATCCACGTAGCGATGCCGCGCACTCGGTCCCGATCCACGTGTGAACGCGCGCTAGGCGTGCAAGTTAAGTACGTGTCCAGGTTGGTTGGCGCCCGTCAAGGCTAATACCGTGCTGTGGTCTGCCGCGAGAGTGGTGCGTGCCGGGACCGATGTATGTAAGATCTGTAGCCGGTAGCACACAACAGGTTGCGAGTCCATACGGATTTTCCACGATCCACGATCAACGATCCACGGCCGGCCGGATCCGCGGCTGTCGATCGTTCGTGTCGATCGAAAAGCAGTGAAGAGCGACGCACGGCAGCGACCAACTCACTGCAGTCTCGTGTAGTGTCGCGGCGAAGCGGTCACGCCGCACCTCTGCCTCTGTTGCCGCTGTTCTCTTCCTTCTACCTGTGCACACGCACGCACACAATCATTTTTCTTTTACCTGTGTATACCGGTCGCCGTCATTCGTAGACGCTCGTTTGTCCGCGGACGAAACGCGTTCCTTCTACCTGCGCGCACGCACACGTCAACACGCAGAGCCTTTGTAGGGATGCTATTAACCACTGTACACCGCTATCTTTCGGCTGTACGTGTACTCTTATACGTAAAACTTTTTTTTTTCTCTTTTTTTTTTTTTCTTCCTCTTCTGTTTGCTCCGCCAAAGACGATCCACGTATGTACACGGATATTTATCTTTCGCTACGTTTGTGCGTGAACAGGTTCCACGAGGTTGTGTGTACACAAATAACACTACGTTGAAGCGGGTCGAGCTTGTGTTGCCCGATGGATACACGTGCCTTTTGCGTACGCGCTTCGTTTCAGGTAGATGGTGTTCCTTTCATTTGCATACTGTCCTGTGCGTGTACATTTCAACCGGTCACCAGCGCACGCTCGCATGTACCTGTATGCGTACCACTTTCTTTGCTTTGAAAAAAAACACGCGCCAGGACTCTTTTCTTTTTTACCGCCACCGATATCGATGCGCGGACCGTTGATTCGTATTTTGCAGAGGTATACGTCGCGTCGGTGTGCCTCTTTCTGGTGTACACGTACGCATCGACGCGTTCAGTTTATAGTTTCTTTTGCGACTGTGTACTTCCAGACGCATTTCCGTTTACCTGTGCACCGGAGACGCACACCGACACCCGATTTCCATCTGTGTAACGGTTCACGCACACCGGCGGAGACGTTTACGTTTCATTCGTGAAGCGGTCGTACGAACACGTCCTTCTACCTGGCTATATGCGCAGAAATAACATTTCTTTGGTCGGCGTGTGAGAGCCAGCGCTACAAGGAAGAACGGTTTCCTCTCGTTCATGTGTCAATCCTTATACATCGATATTTATCCTGGCTGGTTCGTGTGGCAAACGCGAACGAACACGTTTCCATCACCTGTGTACACACGCAACGGTAAAAACTTGCTTGTTATGTGTATGTATGCAGATCGGTTACTCGAATACAGCGCTCTTTTGGAGCAATTGAGCTGCGATCTTCAGCCCACGAATTTGATAAACCTTATGTTATTTTTGTAACGTCAGCGATGTACTTATTTTACACGGATTGTGCGTTTGGAAGGAGAGAAGTAAATTAAATACACCTATTCCCTGATTTATACGGAAGATCGGTTTTTCAGAACATCGTGTAAATGGAAATCATGGCTTTTTGTATAAAAAACTGTATAAATGGAAAAGAATAACAAAATACTCATAACTTGGTCAGTTGTGTAATTAAATTTATTTATTTCAACGTAGAATAAAAATAAAATGCAAATGAAAAATAAAAAATATCGGTTCATTCATGAAATTACAAATATAATTAATTATTTTTAAAACAGCGAGTTACTAGTGACTCTGGTATGGCATACGAAAGTTTAATATGAAAGGGGAATTTCCTTTTTTAGGTTTAATACCAGTGTTAATAAACGAAGGGTGCAGAAAGATTGTATAAATAAATTTTTATTTTTGAAAATCGGCTATTTTGAAGACCGTGTTAAAAAAAGTACCGTGTAAATCCAGGGATAGGTGTAATTGTTTATGCGATCAAAGTATTATTAGTGTAATTTCCGTTGATATAATTTCCTTTCTGATGATTACGTCTTACTTTCACCTTTCTTGAACATCTTTCAACATTGCTTCTTTAGCGCTGTTCTTTGTATTGCAAATTTTATTATTTTTAACAATCGTTTCTAAAGTACTTTGCAGTGAAAATTTTATGTAAATATCTCAATGTATTTCTGATGTAAATATTATTATTATGAACCGATGTAGTCTCAAAAATAATATCACAAATTAAAAATTGATTTTTTCTACATGTATTACTAAAACAACAACGGCGAATATGTGCTTAATTATAAAAAATTTATATATAAAAAAAAATTGTTTCCTGTTTTTACAGTATTTGAAAGTAATCGATAATATTGATTCGCAATGTTTTTCTTGATTTTCACTTCAATCATTCATGTTACCATAATGTGAGTCATTGTTGTTCGGATTGGAATTTCACTCTGTAAGTCTTCAACCACAAATCGATCGTTTGCAATAGTTGGTACAGAGAGAAACCGATTTCTTGAGGACCGAAATGAAAATCTGAAAGGCCGAGAATGCACTGTTACCTGTTGCACTCGGGATACAGAACTCTTACTCGTGTGAAGATTGCAAATGTAAATTTTGCAAAGTCTCGAGCAAATTAACGCAATTTTTTCACAATACAAGAAGTTAACGGTACTGTTAAATGAACGGTTAATTTAAGCGTAAGATTTTTTTAGAATTAAAATATTTTATTCTCAATCAAAATACTCAGGTACGTACCATCATATTCCGTAATATGATAGTAAATATTTAATGAGAAAACGCTAATGTTTAAAGAGAGTACAATTTGACGAGCGACATGTCTCTAACTGAGAATTCCTTGTTCAGTTTACTTAAGCTATTTGCAATAACTGAACAGTATTGAAGAATTTACTTTGTATTGTATACCTTTTAATACTAACTTAAAAGATTTAATTCGCATCTTTAAAAGCTTCTTATTTTGACCGAAGTTTTCTTTACTGAAAATGTGAATAATAAATTTTAAATAGCAATGGTAAGAACTGTAAATGATAAATTTTAAATAGCAATAGTAAAAACTGTAAATAATAAATTTTAAACAGCAATGGTAAGAACTGTAAATAATAAATTTCAAATAGCAATAGTAAAAACTGTAAATAATAAATTTTAAACAGCAATGGTAAGAACTGTAAATAATAAATTTTAAATAGCAATGGTAAGAAGTGTAAATAATAAATTTTAAATAGTAATGGAAATAATGAATCTATAAACGTGTCATCGTTTATAATAAAAATATATTATTCTTAGTAAATTTACCAAATAAAAAATAACAATTTTGTGAGACTACGATTACTGTAAAAATAATTTTTTTACAGTAATTTCTTAGTGTAAAATGTTTGAAATATAATAGTTATGTTTAAAAAAATATTATTTATGATAACACTGAACGAAAGGTAAGATATATTATTGACAAAATAGATAAATAAATGCGGTACGAGTATGTGTACAGTTTTGGCTAATAGATTTCTGTATGTGACTCACGTGCATACTCCGGATGGAAGTGTACAGTCACGTAAAATGCATTCGATCGTAAGTCATTGCTAGTGCAATAACTTGGATAGGCACTATGACGACAAGTTGTTTAGCTAACAAAAATTGAAACAAATACTGCGCTTGAAACATTGTAATATCACACGATACAGATATCTCATATTTAAAAAAAGAAAACAAAATAAAAATACCAGCTTCATTCAACATGCCAACGCAAAGAGTAAAAAAGACAAGACCATGAGTAAATATTAGCACGTTTAATACTATTAACACAATGTTAATAAAATTGAAGAGTATATTAAGGTTACTTACAATAAGTATTGTTGTGTTCACTATTTCCAGTCTGCGATTTCATTATTCTTGAAAATATTCAGTACATTATTCGATATCCATAAGTACGAATAATTTGTTTTCTTTGATATTTTCATTGAACTATGATGCAAAATGAAAAGAAAATACGTGAACTGAATCGTAAGTACAGTCTAACGAGAAAGTTGTAAAATATAAAATATGTTCACGTATAAAGTTTGTAGAGTCTTATCATTTTGACTTTTTTTTTTCTTTTTTTTTCTTTTTTTTCTTTTTAACGGTTAAAGAGTGTAGAATGCATAAAAAACGTATACATTTACGTAAACAAATAAACTGAACACGAATAGTTGGATCTTCTGACAATTTTCATACTTCGCGCGCTTTTAGTATCACATTGTTTGAAATATATTTATCTGAATTTATTTCTATAAAAAATGTTGGCGAATGATTCGCATTGAATGAATTCAGTCACATAAACATTAACATGTTTTTTTTTCATACACCTTGAGTGGAGTATATTAGAGTTAAATTATGAATACTCGATATGTATCATATTTACATTTTATATCCCATGGACGTCATAATATACAAGACAAATACATTAATAACAAATGATCGAGCTAAATAAAGAACAATACAAATTATCATTGACGACTTATAATTTAGTGCTTGTACAAAATGAATTTTTTTTTTTTTCTTTCTTTAATCGTATTAAATAATACTATAATATATTCTCCGTGTATAACATTTTTACGGACGAATGAAAAATTGAAATCAGTTTAAAACAAAAAGGTTAATTTTTCGAACAATTCCGTCTAATATAGAATCTTTAAATGAAGTTATATGGAATAACAAAATCTTTTTTTTTTTTTCTTTTTTTGTACATATAAATAAAAATCATGAATGGATGTTTTTTTTTTCTGCTACCTCGTATTGTACACACATTATAAATAAACAAGGCATCCTTCGAGTGTGTATTGCTTAATGCGTTATTTGGCATTACTTATTGGTAGTAAAAGAATTACTAATATTGCGCTGATATACAAAGTATCACGCAACTGGGCGGAGTTATATCTTCAACCTTGCTACGGCCCTCGGGCCTTTTTCTACTTAACTCTTTGAAGCATGATAGGATTTTAAGCGTCCCACCTTATTAATAACTAAATATGCATACAGCGATATTGTCTATACCATCTTGAAAATTAAAAATTATCCATAGCACAGTGGTTTACATTAACTCGCGTATTTAATACAGTTAGGTACTATTTATGTCCCACTATGCATATTTGGGTATTAAAAAGGTGGGATACTTTCAATCCCACCAAGCTTCAAAGAGTTAACAGTGTTTTACCTTTCTTAAAAAGTTTCTTAATTTTTAAACAAATGTAAAGAAATCTAACATGAGCAATTTCTTGCTTTAATTCTATGTTACAGATTTTCTTTTCTCTAAATTGAACAAAATTTTTTTTTAAACGAGAGCATAATTGAGACCAGTAAATTTTGAAGATCCCAAGTTGGGTCAAAATGATCATAAAACTATATATTTTTTATACCATAATCAATGTGTTTTTATTCTCTTTAAAAAAAGTTAAAGGTACTTAAGTTCAAAGATGGTTAGTTTAACCCTCTATGGCACAGTGTGACTTAAAAGTAACAAATTAATGTATCTATATTTTAAAAAATTAATTTTATTTAGTTATCACTGTACCATTACATTTGATTATTGTATTACTGCGGTGATAGCACGATTCATCTGTAACAATTATTACTTTAAGAATTTTCAAATCAAAGTTAGAAACTGTAATCAATCGTAATTTTTTTCTCTGATAAGCAGACACAATTCGGGCTATAGAGGGTTAAGACATTTTTAACTGTAAGTTTACAAAATTGTGTATAGATCTATGCTTCCCGATTTCTTATGGATCACTATGAAACGAACTGATCAAAACCATTTAATTTAGCTTGATTAGATTTTTCCTGTTTCTAATCGTTTTAAAAATATATCTCCACCCAGCTACGTGAAATGCTTTATATAAATCGGAATTGATGAAGTTTATGGCATCATAGAAAAACCCATATTACAAAAACAAAAAAGAAAAAGAAAATGGAAAAAAAAAAAAAAAAAAAA